>NKZN01001363.1:17684-73597 GCA_002374485.1 Metschnikowia santaceciliae | reverse complement strand
GCAGAAAGAACATGCTCATTTTATTGTCGCAGAAGACACATTTATTATTACTATTGTCGCAGAAGACACATTTATTATATCATCACAGAAGATGCAATTATTGAAGGATTTAGGAGAGTTAAAAGAACAACCTCCATTAGTACAAATTGAAAAGGAAAACTCTAAATTGAACCAAAAGGATTACGTTAAAGATGTTGGACTTTGTCATCTACTAACGCATAGACTGGAACGATTATGTATCTAAGTTATACTCAACTCAATGTCGTCTTTATTCTATGTCCTCTTATGTTACCGANTCAACTCAATGTCGTCTTTATTCTATGTCCTCTTATGTTACCGACCGCTCCCTTTTTCCGCGGGACGTCGTCCACTCTCGTCTGTTCCTGCATATCACTGTTTCATCTGTCCTGCTTACATGCAGTACACCAGAGATGTCCTGGTTCCTCATGTTCCAACAAAAGAACTATTAACGATTACAACCAAACTCCATGAAGATTGACAAGTGTTGAACACAGCTGGACTAAAGATGACAGAACAAAGCGAAACTACGATACATTCAAAACGAGAACAAGAAGAACTTGAGTTTACAGAATTAAACGTCACTGAAGGAAAATTTATACGTGGCGAAATGAACGTGAATTACCCCAGGAACCACGCGAATTCGAAAATCAGACGTCTATGATATATGCAGGACGAAGCGCGAAATACAACATGGTTCCGTGAGTGGAGATACTTGAGGACAAGTATTGATCTAAGAGGTGGAGGATGTTAGACTTGAGATTTACCTAATCTCGATACAGGATAGGACGCATCACGTGCGTCTGAATACGAACACCCCTCTTTCCAAAGTTGCTACCCCGCTTTGAGCAGGACTGGCCGACAGCGCGAGGTATAAAAGAGAGCAAGTCCCAGTCTTTGAACGACAGGACTCCATTACTTAAAACCTTAGATAGATCGTCTAATATAGATATCATTAATTAAGCTAAGAGTATTCATAACGCTGATACGGCCGAGTACCTACTATTAACAGTAGCCGATCAGGAAGAAACATCCACCAATAGGGGAACGTTTCTGGAAACGATCCATAACCTTTGACAAGCCGTTAGAAGCTTATAACCTCATGCGAATACAGGCTTAACGTCCCAGGTCGCATAATAATTCTAACATCTACTACTTCTATTACTGACTACCACTGACTACTGACGACTTCCTTTTCTGAAACCATTACTGACTGACTACTAGTACTTGTTTGATCCACTATAGGCAGGGCTCTATCCATAGAGGTATTACGAAGCCTACGCCGTCTGATCCTAACAATGGCCATTGCATGACGCCATTGAGTTAAAACAATCACCGCTATTGGTATGATGAAAAGTTTTTCGAAGCCACGTTTTTTCTTTAACTGTTATATAAGCCGCGGAGAGTTTACCTTTTGAGGATCATCAACGAATATACTAACGATTAGGTATCAAACGTGCTAACAAGATTCTGACAGTACTACTATTAATATGACTAGTACTATTAATATGACTAGTACTATTACTACTGACTAGTACTATTAATATGACTAGTACTATTACTACTGACTAGTACGATTACTACTGACTAGTACGATTACTACTGACTAGTACGATTACTACTGACTAGCACTACTAGATCTACTAGCACTACTAGATCTACTAGATCTACTAGATCTACTACTACTGACTTCTACTAGTATACTGCCACTAGTACTAGTACTTCTACTAGTAGTACTAGTACTTCTACTAGTAGTACTATTACTGATTGACTACTGATTACTGATTACTAATATGGTATACTTGTAAGTAGAAATCAGTCAGCAACTATGCATCACTTATTAACTAGTCATGTGATATTAGCACCCAGTATCCTTGACTATTGAGGGCTGGTAACTAGTAGTATTGGTGTGTAGCCAGGTATTAGTCACGTGAATCTAGTGACTATAGCAGGAAGCAATAACTATCACAACTAGAAACCAATTGATTCACCAACTAACCTAAAGCACTCTAAAGCACTTGCTTCTTGTACTGGCATCACTTGAACCAATGGATGGTGCTAGAAGAGGCGATGTCGTGTAGTAAAAAGGAAGGGTATACTTATAGTAGTAGTCAGTAGTCAGTTCTACTCTACTCTGCTCTACTCTGCTCTATACTACTTACTACTTAATATGTAGTAGTAGTAGAGTAGTAGTAGTAGTAGTAGAGTAGTAGAGTAGTAGAGTAGTAGTAGTAGTAGTAGTAGAGTAGTAGTAGTAGTAGTAGAGTAGTAGAGTAGTAGTAGTAGTAGAGTAGTAGTAGTAGAGTAGTAGTAGTAGTAGAGTAGTAGTAGTAGAGTAGTAGTAGTAGTAGTAGAGTAGTAGTAGTAGTAGAGTAGTAGCAGGACAATACTCCTTTAATATCAAGATAAGTGTAGAGTCAACTCTCTTTATTCTGTGATTCAACACATACACCAAATCTTAACTTATCATGCTACCTAAGTTACTCATATAAGTCTTAGGGTCTACTTGGTATAGAGTACATGGTCAAAATAACTGTAATGCAGCCATTCTCTTTATAGAAAGTGGACTGCTCCATAAATGTGGAGCTTCTTAACGGATGCAACACATCATAGATCCCATAAGCTGAAGTCTTACTAGCATAGAAATCTAGGCACAAAAGAGGATGGACATGGCATATGATAGTACAATAGGCTAATCAATGTAAAGGCAGATTTCGTAGAATGGCCTGGTTCATGGTCAGGAAGTCCCGGTTAAGAACAAAGTAATGGGTACAAAAACAATATCTAATTCCACTGTTGAAAGTACAGTATTAATCCTATCAGTAGTAGTTCCACCAGTAGTAGTTCCACCAGTAGTAGTTCCACCAGTAGTAGTTCCACCAGTATTAATCCTACCAGTAGTAGTTCCACCAGTATTAATCCTTAATCCTACCAGTAGTAGTGTAGAAGAGCATTATCCTAACACTACTAGTACTATTTAGAGACCACTAACTATACTATAGAGTGTATCACATTCTCGGATTTTTGGAGCTTATAACACCCCAGTTGGAATGGTAGTGTACACTATACTATACTTCTCCATACTATACTACTTCTTACTACACTACTATATTATACTACACTACACCATACTATACTATACTACACCCTACTATACTATACGATACTATACTACACCATACTACACCATACTACACCATACTACACCATACTACACCATACTATACTATACTACACCATAGGTAGTGCTCAACCTATTAGGTATTTTAAGCCTACGCTGTCTAATCCTAACAATGGCCATTCCACTGTGCCACACCTCCACCATCATTGCACTACCAAAAGGGAATGTGATAAGCCCGAGGTACCAAGATGGAATGTAGAGAGTTTTTCCCCTTTGCACCTAGCAACACCTGTTGACTAGGCGGCGACGCCGTTGTCAAATACTTAAATAGCTCAGATTCCTCTTTCTGGAAAATCATCAACAAAAAACATACTAAACAGAGACCTGACGTGACAACAAGAACCTAACACGACTACCACACTACCACAGTACTACACTATACTACCCCATACTATACTACTCCATACTATACTACTCCATACTATACTACACTACCCCATACTATACTACTCCATACTATACTACTCCATACTATACTACTCCATACTATACTACTCCATACTATACTACTCCATACTATACTACTCCATACTATACTACTCCATACTATACTACTCCATACTATACTACTCCATACTATACTACTCCATACTATACTACTCCATACTATACTACTCCATACTATACTACTCCATACTATACTACTCCATACTATACTACTCCATACTATACTACTCCATACTATACTACTCCATACTATACTACTCCATACTATACTACTCCATACTATACTACTCCATACTATACTACTCCATACTATACTACTCCATACTATACTACTCCATACTATACTACTCCATACTATACTACTCCATACTATACTACTCCATACTATACTACTCCATACTATACTACTCCATACTATACTACTCCATACTATACTACTCCATACTATACTACTCCATACTATACTACTCCATACTATACTACTCCATACTATACTACTCCATACTATACTACTCCATACTATACTACTCCATACTATACTACTCCATACTATACTACTCCATACTATACTACTCCATACTATACTACTCCATACTATACTACTCCATACTATACTACTCCATACTATACTACACTACCCCATACTATACTACTCATACTAGAAGTTACAAAGAACTGGAGGTACTATACTTCATAGAAGTGCAGACTTATGTCATAAACTCACTCTTGAAAAACCTTCAAGAAGTTGATGCAAATGTTCGATATAGTGAGTCTGTTTGTCTTGAACATGGACCAGCAATTTATTGGATGATACAGTTGATTTTGCACTACACTACACTATACTATACTACTCCATACTACACTACACTACACTATACTACTCCATACTACACTACACTACACTATACTACTCCATACTACACTACACTACACTATACTACTCCATACTACACTATACTACTCCTTACTACACTATGTCCTCTATGACTTCTATGATTGCTACAGCTGCTAAGACTGCTACAACTGGACGTAATGCAGAGACTCATCTTACAGTCTATAGGGTCACCTAATAAGACAGGTCTAGACAATTTAGACTATAGAATAATCTGTCCAGAGCACTAAAGCTGACTACAGAAGACCACTATAGACTACAAAGTAAATGTGAGTGGTAGAATCTGAACTAGCAGAGGCTGGATTAGGGTTATACAGAGTCCCCCAGAACTTAGTACCAGGACCAGAGTATATACTAGTACTAGGTAGAGACTACTAACTACTTCTAAAGGTCTGCTTAGAGTAAAAAGTAAGACTAGAGAATAAGACTAGAGAGTAAGACTAGTAAGACTAGTAAGACCAGTAAGACCAGTAAGACTAGTAAGACTAGTAAGACTAGAGAGTAAAGGTAAAGAATAATACACTAGTCGAGTGGTCATAAACATCAATTCAATTGCAATTTAGGTTTTCATATGGCACGTCATTCCTGGCTTCCATTGGCGTACTACTTCAAGGCATTGGCTGCGATTCTGAGAATTGGAGTGAGGTAGCCAAAACCAACCAAAGATGAGATCTCGGCAAGAAGCAAAAGCAGGCCTTGGGTGAGTTGCAAGATAAGAGGAATAATGTCCTCCACATTACGCCGTTGATATTGCACGTTCCGTTTGTTCTTGCTGACAACCTGGATCTCATCGTCTCCAATCATATCTTGCAAGGGCATACCTTCAATGTCTGCAATCTCCTCCACCTTCTTGAGCATAAGCGAAGAGAACTTCTTGATGATCGCCATAACCTCACCTGGGTTATCGGTCACATTCTCCTTCTGCTGTCCTCCTCCCAGCATGGCTGTACTCATTTGTTCCCAGATATCACCCATGGGAGCAGTGCCATTTGCTTCGGGACTTATTGGCGCAACAGGGTTTCCGTCGGGGTCCATGACCCCGCCACAGCTAGGAGGAGATGCTATAGCATCACCATCCCAAAAATAACCGCCTTCGGGTTTTATTCCACCACCACCGATTTCTTCATCATCTTCTGGCCCAGGTGATGGCATAGCTGGTGGTGGCCCAGCACCGGCGTTTAATGGACATCCTTCTCTTCCGCCACACAGCACTGGAAGAGGGAAAGTCGAGTCTCCAGGAGGCATGTTGGGCGGATTGGGCGAGCCACTGGGCGGATTGGGCGAGCCACCGGGTGGTGGGGGCGGTGGGGGCGCTGGGAGATCAGCGGATGGCCCTGCTTTGAGTTTATCTCCGGGGTCTTCACGACTGTCTCTGTTGCCAATATGACGTGCTAAAGTGCTCAGCGCAAGAAAAAGCGAAAAAATGTAGTTGAATTGCATTTGGTGTTTTTTGATGGAGTCAACAGCGGGCTCTCTACCGCCATTTATATACCCTATACCCCTTGATGGGCTTGATGTATTTGCTGTAGATCAGGCAGTTGAGGGTAAGTTGAGTTCGGTAAATGATCAGCCAAAGGAGGGTAGTATTCATTAAAGGATAGTAAAGGCTAGTATTGATAAGGTGGTATTGATTAGAGACTGCCAAAAGGTAAGTTCAGTGTGGGAGGTAATTCAATTGTCAGGACAGTCGAGTTAACTATTCAGGTAAATTGCTGGTAGATCCAAGAAGTCTGGAATTGGGGAAAGACAGGAAGGAGAAGGGACGGGAAGGGGTGTTCAGACAATCGGATTTTAAGCTCACTATCACCAGGACCTTTTCTATGATCACATGATCTTCAGGTAATATGATAATAGCCCAGGATTGTAGGACACCAGGATATCAGGCAATAGGGAAAATGATAGCAGGGTACCAGGTTTTGAGGAGTGCAGGAGTGCAGGATCTTCAACATCTGGAATACCAAAATGATGGTCATAGGATATTGGGGTAATGGAAAGTCAAGACTAGCATACTAGGATCTCCAGTCTTTTCGGTAGTTCCAGTCTTCCCAGTATTCTAGTACTTTCAGTATTTCCAGTGTGCCAAGGATCTTCATGATCTTCACTGGACATACTCACTGGAAGGTATTGACTGGGCCTTGACTGGACCTTGACTGGACCTTGACTGGACCTTCACTGGAATGCACTGTATCTTCACCAAACGAGACTTGGAAGGTTCTTTGGATTTTATTTGAAAAACTAGAACTGACCTTCCAATCGCATTAGAAGTCCCTAGCCCCACACTTGACTTCTGTTTCTGAAAATTGCTCCACTTGCTTTTCTGGTAAGACATGCACGGACTGCATACACTACCCTTGATTCAACCCCAAACTTTATCTTCTCCATCCCATCCATAAGTTTCACAACCCTACCTAACTTATTCTTTAGATAAAGAAATGTCTCGAATACCATCATGATTGACCTATTCCAACCTCGAAGGCACATTTCTGTTCATCTTGGATCAGTTTATCACACTGTTTCCAGTCACTGAGAAAGCCAGCCAAAAGCCAAAACCCAATATTAAGCAATAACTAATCAAACAGAAGCCAATAGTTGGCATGGCTTAATATTGGTTTAAGCTGTTTGAAATGTCACATAGAGAGGTCATTCAGTATTTCCAATTTTTGGGGTTATCAAAATCCAGAAATCAAAATTTCAGCTTATTACCCAATTTCTCAATGAGTCAACCTCTTGAAAAATTCCGGATTCGGAGACACTTGGATTCTTGGAGGTTGACACTTCATGATGTGCGTGGGGGGAGCGGTCGTGCCTTGCACAAAAAGCGACTCGTGCAACAAACCTTTCCCGTCATAACATTTCGCGGCGCGTTTCGCGTTGTTTGTTTAGACTCAATCAAAGCCGCGTCTAGCGTGTCTGCTGCTGCATGAAATCTGCTCCACAGAATATTCTCATCCACTTCTCTTGATATTTCAGCAACTCCTTTCGAAGAGTCTTTAAAACAAAGAAACTTCCTAAAGAAACTTCCTAAAGAAACTTCCTAAAAGAAGCCCAGATGTCTGAGTCCCAGTTTCCGCCTTCGTCGCCGCTTCTTGCTGCGCCAGAGCATAATGACCCGTTTGCATCTCCTCTCCGCAACAAAAACCACACTTTCCAGAAATCCATCGTCCCCGACGATTCTCGGGGCAGGGACAATTATCCCACGCCAAACCCTTCCTCAACTCTAGGTCGTTCTTCCTCGCCCCAAAGACACGAAGACGATTTGGAATCAAATGAAGCACAAGTCTTAGTCCAGGCCTCAAACCAGCTTTCAGACCAGACCCCAAAGAGCACCCACGATAATAAGGCTAATGGAGTTTCCATTAATAAAGACTTCAATATAGTCAACCCACATTCGCTGGTGTTGCGGGTGCCTTTGGTCAAGTCTCCTTTGACTATTGGCCGCAGCTCTCGGTCCTGTGATATTCACCTTAACAGAAAGGGAAAAGTGGACAAGAGTGTTTCCAGAATCCACCTCAAGATAACCCACTCCCCCGATTCCATGGCCTTGTCGTGTATCGGCTATAATGGGTTTGGAATTATAATTCCTCGGGTGTGTCATGTGAACAAGGACCCCGAGAGTTCCGATTCTAGTCCCGTTTACCTGCTTCGGGAAACAGGAAAGCCTCTTGTGGCCAACAATGTGTCCAAAACCATCCACTTGGATTACCAGCACACGGAATTTTATGTTTCGCGGGGAGAAACTGTGAAAATGCCAAGGTTTCCCAACGTCTTGGTGCAGATCGGGTCCTCAGTCTTATTGGTCAATCCTGATGATTGCGATGAGGAATTGACCGATGATGAATACTCTAAGGAGAAGACGAGTGGAGTTGAGACCAAACAGAAGGAAAGTGAAATTGAGAATAATGAAAGCGAAATCGAGACTAGACAAACTGAAGTCGAGAAACAAAAAACTGAGGTCGAGACTCCCTTGGCCATGACGTCTTCAACGCCAAAAACCCCTCTGAAGTTCCGCCAATCCATGGAAACCCCCTCTATTTTTGAAAGCACTCCATCAAAAGGTTCCAGAAAGCCCTTGGGCGAAAAGTCATTGAACTTGCCCGAAAAACAAGGAAAAAGGAAGATCCAGAAAGAGCGTATGGAGAAAGAGGGTTCGGTGGAGGTCCAATCTGCTCCTTCTGTTATAGTGGAAAGAAGAGCCCGCAGCGAAGAACCATCGCTCAAAAAAGCCAAGAAAGAAAAAGCCATCCATGATGCCAATGGTAAGTTAATCATCGACCACGATAGCATCAAAGGACTCCACAATAGGCTCGAAATCGAGAATATCCTTATCAATCACCTTGCCTTTTCCCGGCTTTCATCCACCCCCGCTTCGGTTTTGAACACCATTCTGGCGGCCGTTACGGAAATCTCGCTCCCACAACTTAGAGCCATTCTCCACAACGTCCCATGCATTGGCGTCATCTATAGACTGGGCAAAGACGCAGCTGGGAAACCCTTGGAGGAAGAGTACTACTACATGCCAGAACACGACCAGGACCCGGAGAGAAACCAGCTTGTATCGCTGATAAAGGGCCATGGCGGTTTGCGGGCATGTAGGAGAACCCACAAGCAGTACTATTGGAAAAAGCCTGCTCCCATCAAGAAGTGATTCTTGAACCTTTGCATTATTCAGATCACTGTACCAACTAGACCAATAAATTATATTGTATTTCCGTTCATTTTTCTCCAACCTTTCATCCTTAAGCCTTACCTTTCCTCCTCTTTTGAATTTTGGAGTCGGACTCTAATTTCACAACCGTGGTTTCGAGCAGTCTCTTACTCACCTTAATTACCCCGTCAGAAGAGGTCTCCTGCACATCATGCTCATGCTTCACCACCACTCCATCCACCTGATTCACTCCATTATCGAGATCGGAGAGATCCGCTGCAAACATAACCAGCTGGGCCCATCCTGCATACGGCCCAAACAAGTCTTGGAGGTGTTTTCTGACCTGGTGGTATGCCTTGGGCGTCTTGGGGCCTTTGAACTTATAGTCACGCGTGGCAATCTGCATCACATGCGTATCCACAGGCACCACATCATGCTTATCCAAAGCCATGAGACATATGCAGTCCGCCACCTTGGGCCCTACTCCTTTAAGCTGAAGGAGATACCCGTGGGCTTCTTCGTAGCTCATTGTGCGAAGCTTGTGCAATGATTCAAGTGTGATTTCTGGCACTTCCTCGTCCATGAACATCGCTGCAGTTTGCTGGATGTATTTGGCCCTGTATCCAAAGCCAAGGTCCCGAAGTTTCGTCTCGACTTCAGAAGCAGCGAGTTTCTGGGGTTGTGGGAATGAAAAGTGCTTGGTTCCCTCGAATTCCCCAATGTAGTCACCGAATTCGGTGCACAAGGCATCGCACATCTTGGAGATGCGCTTCACATTATTATTGGAAGAGCAAATAAACAGCACCACAGTTTCCCATGGATCCTGGCGCAACATCCTGATACCAGGAAAATGGATGAAGGACGTGACTTTTCCACTGGGGCTGTGCTTCTTCTCGATGCTGGTCCAAAACTCGTATAACGACTCCACATCCACGGCAAGATTGAAGTAGTCCGTAATAAACTCGAGCGGATCCGGATTGGTGCCGACAGCTGGAATATTTGCATAGTGAAGCTTCTCCTTATCCTGTTTAAGAAGAATGATTTGGTCTGGGGCGGAGAAACTCCACACATTATTGATATTCTTCCATCGGAATGTCTGGCCACACCTGAGCACTCTAGCGAGGGAAAGCTGGCGGGATGTGAGGGGAATCAGTTTCCATACGAAATCCACCGTCATGATAATCAAGTTTTGGTCTTTATATTCCGGATTTCTTACTATTCCAAGGTGTTTGCTGGATGCAATCTAAAGATGGAGATAGACTTGCAGGCCAGTCAAGACGCGCGATGGGTTTCCAAATGCGGTTAATGATCTGCATCAAGTAGTCTTATCACTGATCAACCATATAATCACCAAAAGGAATAACGAAAAAAAAGACTTGGAATTTTGAGTCCGTAATAGAATCCAGTAGGTACAGAATATATACCGGAGATTGCAGAGAAACATTTACGTGATTCTAGTGAAATAGTCACGTGAATCAATGATGGACAATTCAATTTCGGGAGCGTAAGCTGTAGTCGCGTCAAATCGGCTCGAAAGTATTTTCGTACCTGCATGTAGTGCTGAGAGTCTCACTTTATGACCGCCTCCAGCTATCACAAAGCAGTTGAAGTTTAGATGGTCTTTTTTTGTTCCATCATTCCCTTCTAATCCTTGGACAGCTTCAAATTCAACTCTTGGAGTTATGACTTGATGCACCCCTTTCTTGTTCCATAAAGGTTTTGACTAGCCTCATGCAATATTTTGGTTGTAAGTCTGACATCGAAATGTTTATATCCACCTCTTCAAGCAATGGAAACTGTTTAGCTTTGTCCTGCGTCTCCTTAATAATAGACATAAAGGAAAGATAAATTTCTATTAGAAAGCAAGTTCGAAAACAAACCAAGGTATGCGCCAATTTATCTAGTAGATGATCAAGTCAGGGAATACTTATCGTGGACCCAAGTTTGGAAGCCCAGAGTGATATCAAGTAAAAGGTTAAATCCAGAAATCACCCGTACATCTCAAAGAACAAATAGATCAATTCCCAAAACATTAGTAGATTATTTACCACTCTTTTATGTTTGGTATTGTCATTTGGGGCATGGTGGGAAAAGTGGTTGCAAATCGCACAGGGGAAAAGGGGGAGGCTTTATAGTTTTCAGGAGCGGGGAAAAAGTGCCACAAAACCAAAATCACAAATATATAAAGCACCCGCATTCCACAAAAAGCACCTTTTTTTGTATTCCCCCTTTTCATCCTTTTTTTCTGTCTAACGACTGCAATGCATACACAAACCACTGCGAACTACGAAACGTCGCTGAAGCCTCTCGCGCGTCTTGCTACATGCACTACCGTTGAATTACACTAATGAAGTGTTAGCCAGGCACGTGAACATAGACTTCAAGATCGAAGACCAAATCAAAGACAAGAACCATAATATTATTAAATCTTAATACTTAACAGTATAAAGAAATCTAATACTGGATATTTGATTTGACACAACGCTACTCTATGGAACAGTGTCCGGTCTGCTCCAAAAGCTTCCCCCTCCAGTTCATAGAACGCCATGTCAATGCGTGTCTAGATAACCACAAAGCGCTGCCGGAACCGAAAACAGAGGATGGTGACGTGACGGAGATTGAAGAGCTACAGAAAGTCCCATCCACGCAGAATGCAGTCCCCAATACCCAATTGAGTCCGAATTCCGAAGGAAGGCGAAGTGAAGCCCCAGGAGAACCAGGAAACGTGTTTGCAGCACTAGGGCTTAAAAGTAGCCAGAAATCTCAGGATAAGGCGAAAAAGTCCAGTGCCACATTGACAAGTATCTTGATAGCTGAAAAAAGACTCAAACGGAAGCAAGAGGAGCTTGAAAATCGCATTAAGCGGCGGACTTTGGGCCTGCCAGACTCCCAAACTACTGAAGAACCCCAGAAATCTGATCAAAATTGGACAAACGAACCAAAAAGTGATCCCAATAGCGTTGACCCTAATGGAATTGGCTCTAATGAAACTGACGTGAACGGGAAAAATGACCCGAATGGACCAAGAGAACAGCCTAGCCTTTTATCTGCTCTGAAAAGTGCAGGAAGCGAAGCAGCTCAATACTTACAGTTAAAAAGAGAATCGGAACTTCCTCTTGCCCAAAGGCTTCGACCTCAGTCTTTAGCAGACTACTTTGGCCAAGAAAAACTCATGGGCCCAAACGGGGTGTTGAGGAACTTGATCCAGTCGCCTAATATCCCCTCATTCATTCTTTGGGGCGTTCCAGGGGTCGGCAAAACTTCCTTGGCCCGAATTGTGGCTAAAACCTCCGACCACAAGTTCATTGAACTTTCAGGTGCAGACAGCAATGCCAAGAAACTCAAGGAAGCATTTGCACAGGCCCAAAACGAAAAGTCTTTAACCGGACGCAGAACTATCTTGTTTCTTGACGAAATCCACCGCTTCAACAAATCCACCCAGGACTTGCTCCTCCCCGTGATAGAAAAAGGCACCGTGGTGGTGATTGGAGCCACCACAGAAAACCCCTCCTTCACCCTCAACAATGCCCTTCTTTCCCGGATGCACACGTTTGTCATGGATCCGTTATCGGAAGATGCACTAGTGAAAATCCTCAACAGGGGCCTTCTCTTGCTCAACAAAACAAGGAAGTTTGTCCACCATTTGCACCTTATAGCATTGGACAGGAGTGCCATTGATCACATTGCCAAGCTCAGTTCGGGCGATTCTCGTGTGGCTCTTAACATTCTCGAGTCCATAAATGCTTACCTATCAGGGCTTCAGGTCAAGCAATTTGAGATGACCGAAAAAGACAAGGAACGTATCTCCATACCTCAAGGCAAGGTTGGCATTATTCGGGTTTCCCAAGAGGATCTACAGCCGTTACTTAGCTCTCGAAACTACCACCAGAAGTATGATAGGCAAGGTGAAAACCACTACGACACCATTAGTGCTTTCCACAAAGCCGTCCGGGGCTCCAATGTCGATGCAGCCATTTTCTACTTGGTACGTATGCTTAAAGGCGGAGAAGACCCTCTATTTATTGCACGGAGAATGATCATCATCGCCAGTGAGGATATTGGGCTCAGAGACTCGTCGTGTTTGCCGTTTGCAATAGCGGCCATGGAAGCCATCCAGTTTGTGGGGATGCCCGAAGGGGAAATCGTGCTTGCACACTGTGCAGCCAAATTGGCGCGTGCTCCGAAATCGACCAAGTCCTATAGGGCCCTCCGAAAAGCACAGAGTCTTATTTCGGAAAACCCCGAGGCCATGGCCGCTCCCATTCCTCTCCATTTGAGAAATGCCCCCACAGCATTGATGAAGGACCTCGGGTATGGACACTCTTACAAATACAACCCCAATTATAAGCATGGAATCGTGAAACAGCAGTTCATGCCTGCAGGACTCGAGCATGTGACGTTGGTGGAAGATACTCATTTGGGAACGCAGATAGACTCTGATGTTGATTCAAAGAAATATGATCAGGCAGATAAGGACGAGCAGAGGTACAATGAATACAAGCGGTGGAAAAAGGCCGAAAGGGCCGATGCAGTAGCAGAGCCCGAACTCTACAAGAAAGCGCCTGGGATGCCGAATTTAACCTCTGACGGAGAGCGAGAAATGAGCTACGATGAGAACTTGAGCAGAGACGATCAGCCGGAGTTTTTTGATGGCACAGAAACCGATATCCATGTTGTGTCCGATTACGAAATATAAATGATGAAATATTGGAATATTTTTGGACATCTAAAGCTTCTCTCCTAAGTCATTGAATGGGTATTGATACTGCTTTTGAGCATCCGGGGCCATTCGTGAAGGCCAGCTGATGGCCGGTCGTCTTTCTCTCCAGAAAACAACGGCTATGCCTGCACAGAGGTACAAGAGCCATATGCCAAAGAAAGCGGCGGAGATATAACACTCCACTAAGATCGACTTTTTAGAGGCCAGGAGAAGCTTTTGAAGGACTCCTACCGTCTCATTGATGGTGTCCACTTCAGAAGGCGAATAGGAGAGCAATTCCATAAGCCGGTCTTTTTCATAGATTTGAGGGGGATCTATACGAGTATTGTTCTGGATCCAAACAATACCTTTCTTGATGGAATCGATCTTCCTGCCCACTGTGCAGTACACGATGGTTTCAAAGGGTTCGGCGAGGAAGGAGGTACCGAAAACAGAGAAGATGGTATCATTAAGCGAGGTTTGAAATGTGCTTATGGCATTGATTAGTTCTTCTGAGTGGGAATGCACTCCGCCTAGGAGTTTAGTGTTGATGACCAGGGTCAGGTTATTAACTGCGTCCTGTACCGAGTTGAGAAAATGCAGGTTTGCAGTGGATTCAGTGGAGTTATAGCTGGAATTCGTGGAGCTGGTGGAGTTGAAATAAGTGGAGTTGGGATAGGTTGAATTGGTGAAGTTGGTGGAGTTGAAATAGATGAAATCGACAACATAGGTGGAATTGGCGAAATTGGAATTGGAATAAGTGGAATTCAAATTGGTGGAATTGAAATAGGTGGTGGGATTGGGACTTGTGGAGTTGGTGGAACTGGAACTCGAATTTGTTAAGTTCCTGGAGATGGTGGAAAGTTGGGACTGCATGCCGCAGATAAGACAATATTGCACAAGTGCAATGATGGCTCCAATTAGAGCCACGGCAAGAACACTCATGAGATTGGAAGTGGTCATAAAAGAAATCAACCAGAGGGTGCGTGGCTTGAAGTTTCGAACCAAGTACCGCATGACTCCATACTCATGAGTCTGGAGCGCATTTCCTATATCCACCGGGGACTCTCTGAAACTGAGCTCGTTCAATAAGTTGCCCCAGCTTTTGTTTTTGAAAAAAGAAAGTACGCAGGAGACAAGAATCACCAGAACCGTCAAGGTGCAAAGGCCAATGGTGGCATAAGTGATTGATTTTTGGAAGTCACTAAGTGCTCGAGCAAGAAGAGTGTCGAGATGTGAACATGGCGAATACGAAGCTTTCTTCGTGGCAAATTCTGGAAGCGTGAAGTTGGACAGCACAGAAAAGCTCTGTTCCAATTGGTTGGAGAACTTTGTCAACGGTAAGGTCAAAATATCCGTGACATTCGATAAGATCACGGAGAAATTTGGGATTTCATCAGCCAACGCCTCGATTTTCGTCGTATACTTGGTCAGAATATGGATATCGTTGAGGTCTGAAATGGTGAGGTTGAGTTTGTTGACTGCACTTGAAATGTGGCTGTTATCAGAGGAAAAGAGACTTTTGATGGCATCTACACCTGCAATGATGGTGTTGATGACGGATGATACCGAGGAAAGTGCTTCCTGGAATTTATCGATAAAGCCATTGACCACAGTCTCAACGGCCTGGGTGATCTCCCTCAATATATCAGCGACCAAGTCCAAAATGCCCCGGATTGTTGCAGTCAATAAGCACGTGAGAGTGCCGAGGTAGATGTCGATGAAAAAGGCAATTAGGCCTTTGATGATAACCACCATGGCCAAAAGCAGAAGCCGGGCCGCTTTCCACATCTGGTCACAGAATCCTTGTATCAAAAGAGCAACCACCTGGGCCGTCTTTTCAGGCACTTGGTCCGCCATAGCTCGGGCCTTCTGCACCTCCTGACACAAGACCATGGCTGCAGCTCGATGGGTTCCCAAGGTTGTGACTAGCGACTGCATGGAGAGATATAACCGGATGGTACCAAGCATCAAGAAAAGAACATACTGGTTGATGATACTCTGGGAGAAGATCTCCCATTTGCTAAGGTACTGTCTCATGGAGGAAATAAATGGTCAGAATGAGACAATCAGAGGAGGAAAAGAGAGAGTCGGAAGAAAGTGCCTATGAAGATGCAACTTTTTTGGAAGAAGTTGAATTGTTTCAGAATAATTACAAGCGGATTTGTTTCAGATACCCAGCTGTCTGTTTCAGAATCGTCCATGTGTTTAATATGTGGTACCTTGCATTTGTGCAGTACACATGAGGAACCGTTTCAAGATTTGAGATGCGTGCGATCGACCTTATGTGTCATAAGCAGTGTTTCAGAGTTCAGCCGCACCGTTTTACATGAGAAAAATATGAAACATGATGAAAATTGATAGTCACGAAAAAGATAATGAAAATAGACAGTCACGAAAAAGATGATGAAAAGTCTGGCGAATGCAAAATGGACAGTCACAAGAACAAACCCCATGATGAAAACAACAATGAGTTAAAAACTGAGATCAGCGTATGGATGTGGTCATGTGGTCCATTGATGAGTCGAGGCAAAGACTAAACTTTAACCATGTTTTTTTTTTTTTTTTGATATGTGCAGATGAAAACAATTGTACGAAAAAACAGGGTGACTTCATTGATTGAGATTATCAAAATATTGGATCAGAAGATTGGGTTTGAGAAAAGATTAGCAAAAGTTATATTTTGTACCTGCATACAGGCGCGCGAATGGCAAACATCAACGATAAACGGAGACAAACTTTTATTAATCACACCCCCACAATGTCTGAACAACCCAAGGAAGAAAAGTCCGACACCCACATAAACCTCAAGGTCAGCGACGGTACCGCAGAGATCTTTTTCAAAATCAAAAAAACCACGCCCATGAAGCGTTTAATGGAGGCCTTTTGCAAGAGACAAGGTAAGTCCATGGAATCGTTGAGATTCTTGATTGATGGTGCACGTGTTTCCCCCGACAATACTCCCGAGGATTTGGACTTGGAGGATGGAGACGTCATTGAAGCCCATAGAGAACAAGTCGGAGGATGTTGAGAGGCTCACATATCTGTGTTGGAGCTCAAACAAGAGTCCCCTTTGTTTTGTGGGTCCAACAGCCGTTTATATATAAGCAATAAAAGTCCACCAATAGATGAGTAAGTGTATGTAGTAATAAAGCTAGTGATTTAGTCAGGGGTTATAGTTGCTTGCCCAAGGGTTAGTTCTAGTGTTGATGGATTGAATGCTGGACACATGCAGGAAAACTCATCGATCCGATCTCACCACCCTCAAGCACCAAGCACCAAGCACCAATACAAACACTTACATTAAGTACACATACATGGAACCAATACAAACCAATGCATTTAGTGATATATATAGTAATTTTATATGCAGGTGGTTACGATTTCACATTTCCATAGTATTGTATTTTATTGTATTGATGGTTTTGTGGGTAGTTTCTAGTGTTTTTTTGAGTGTTTTTTGAGTGTTTTTTGAGTGTATTTTGAGTGTATTTTGAGTGTATTTTGAGTGTATTTTGAGTGTATTTTGAGTGTATTTTGAGTGTATTTTGAGTGTATTTTGTGTGTATTTTGTGTGTATTTTGTGTGTATTTTGTGTGTATTTTGTGTGTATTTTGTGTGTATTTCTTGTGTGTATTTTTTGTGTGTATTTTGTGTGTATTTCTTGTATGTTTTTTGAATGGCTTGGTGTGTATTCTGGATGGTGTGGTGAGAATGCGGATACACAATTAAATGATGATGTGAAGAGGTCAAAGTGAGCGAACGAGCGAACGAGCGAACGAGCGAACGGGCTACTACGATTGTTTGTGTGCGCGGCGGATCTGGAAATCTCAACGGACATCACTGGAAGAAATACTATTGAACAGGCGTGAGCAATTGAACAGACGTTAACTCAGACTTTAATTCAATCGAACCGAAAGTTGAACCAGACTTTAATTCAATGGAATAAACAGATGAACCAACTGAACAGACAGCTAAGCAATTCAGTTGAACAGCCATTAAACCAACTGAACAGACAGCTAAGCAATTCAGTTGAACCAGTTGAACCAGTTGAACCAGTTGAACCAGTTGAACCAGTTGAACCAGTTGAACCAATTGAGGGGTCAAGAAAAGTAATCCTCCTCCAACATCACCTACCCACCATTTTTCCACTCTAACTTCTCACCTGCTTCTAATTCTACTGTTACTTGTTACTTCAACTTTGGTTATTAGTTAGTTGTTACTTCTACTTCTACTTCTACTTCTACTTTACTTTACTTGTTTTGTAGAGTAATGTTAGATCCGCCATAGGCAGGGCCCTCCCCATGAAGGTATTATGAAGCCTCTCAGTCCGGTTGTTACAATAGACATTGCAAACGCCGTGTCACGACCATCGTTGTATGAAGTACTATGATGGTCCTTTTGAATATTCCAGAAACAATACTTCCATTGATCTGGTGGAGAGTTTTCGATGCCACGTTTCTCTCAAAGTATATAAACCACTCCGGTTCCTCTCTTTGAGGAACCATCAACGGATACAAGTTTAGGTTAAACACGTTATAAAGAACATAACAAGTAAGGTTCAGGAGTGTAAATGAGTGTCTGGTAGTATAAAGTGTATCGTCTAAGGATCTAGCACCATGAAATGATGCAATAGCTATCGATCACATTCAATTTCTCTCTTTATTAGTCTACCACCTTATAGTCTAATAGTGCAGTCTAATAGTTTAGTCTAATAGTTTAGTCTAATAGTGCAGTCTAATAGTGCAGTCTAATAGTGTAGTCTAATAGTGTAGTCTAATAGTGTAGTCTAATAGTGCAGTCTAATGGTCTACTAGTGCCTAATCTAGAGGTAAACTCCATCATTAAATAATAGTGGCATGACTTGTTACTCTACTTCACTTGTTACTTTACTCCAATTTACTTGTTGCTTACTACTGACCTCTGACCTCTGAATTCTGACTTCTTAGTACTACTGATAGTTCAAATACCCTTCTTCTCTTGTTATTAAACGTAAATACACTCCCATACTTCTGATTTCTAACGGCAACTTCTAATACTCTACCGATACACTGATGCTTCTTGAACTCCATACCCTTACTTACATTTCTATTTAACATACTAAATATACCTAGTACTTTTTCATGCTTCTTATGCTTCAGAATTCTCATACTACTGATGATGAACTTGGTCTACTCCATACTTTCAATGATTTTTATTGAATTTACTTACCACACTTTTTAGTATATGTTATACATCATACATCTTAACATCATCTTAACATCATCTTAACATCATGCATCTTCCTTTTAGTTGGTAATCTTCTTGTTCCTCTTATTACACATGAAGTATATTTATTTGGTTCTTAGTTTTAGTTCTTACTTACTTTTTGTAATACTTTGATGTTTCTTTAACTTAATACACTTCGTAGTATGCCTCATAACGCAGTTCAGGTGAGTTCCTACTGACTCTTACTCTGCTCTTACTATAGTACATTAGTAAAGTATAGAAAGTAGTCTAGTAGTACAATATCGGAATATGGTAATGAAATCAGATGTAACATAGAAGTCCAGTGATGTAAGTGTAGAATCTTACCGCAGAAGATCGTGGTAAGTTTAGACTTACACAATGCGAAAGCAGTATAGTGTAGAGCCTTGACATAGTAGTACAATATGGAGTATGTACCAGTATAGTACTATGCCATGGATGTACACTAGCATCTGTTAGATCCAAGATGGGTGGAATGCAGCACATGTAGGGATTGAGCTCACGTGCCCAGTTAATCGGGAACCGATGCTACTGCGCCTCCTTTCGGGTTCACCGATACTGCGCCTCCTTTCGGGTTCACCGATACTGCGCCCCTTCTCGGTCCACCGATACTACACCCCTTCTCGGTCCACCGTTACTACACCCCTTCGGCTACCTTCCGGCAGCCTATAATGGCGGCCGATTCCTCTTGTCAACAAGTACCTAGCATGTTCGGAGTCAGAGGACTTCGTGGATGCGTTGCATGCAGGACGCTGGTGCGCCGTGTGCAGGTTCCTCGTGGGCGAAAACTCTTCACTCGCCTCGCACCGGCTAACCTACCTTGGTCTTGTAAGGTACAACTTACATATCCCTGTATATCAATACATATACTAAAGCATAGGTTGAAACCTCTTGCTGAGGAACCATCAACGAATATACATTCGATTAGGTAATAAACGTACTTACAAGAATCTAACAGCATCAGTGAAATGAGAATAAATTTATTAGGGCCTCTCATAAATATAGAAGTAGCCCAGGAAATATGCAAATTTAGTTTGTTATTATATCTACTATTTTTAGCCATTCATCTATAGCTCTTGAAATGCATTCCTATACTCAACCTGTGGTCGGTCTTTTTTTCAAAGTAATAAGTAGTGAACATACTGTACCTATTTACTTCTGACTTCTCATTTTCTACTACTTCACAGTCACTTTTGAATGAATGCTTAGTCACTTTTGAATGAATGCTTAGTCACTTTTCTACTACTTCTTATCACTTTTGAAAGAATGGCAATTGCTGCAATGTCTCTGAGCTTTAGTTGAATTACGTAGCCAAGGTCCAACCATGGTGCTTTCAAGTGTCACTCATTCTGAAATAAAGAATAATGGTATTTATACTAGCTTCTCTATCTCCACGTTTAGCGTTATGGTAACGTTGACTATAGTAGGATTGTAGATCATGGAGGCGATACACCTAGTAATGTCTATATCTTAAAAACAGAATGGGGTTTAGAGTATAGAGTACATAGTGAACTCAAGCAACCTGAAAGGTAGAGTACCTCGTACATAGAGTATTAGCATACATGGAGGATATCCATATTACATTGTCACATACAACACACCACATACTACAACACACCATGACTCAAGGATGATGTCGGTCTTGTCTGCAGCCTCAATACGCAGGCCTTCCAAATGGAGCAAGTTTTGTCTAGTCAAAGCAAGAATGTTTGGGGCTTCCGTAGACTCAAAGGCAGACTTGTAGGCGAACGACGTCTCGTTACTGTCGGCTGGTCTCCACACGGAAGCCAAAGTGCAGTAAATAACACGGTAAGTTGTCAAAATATTCACCGTACTTATTTTGTTTTCTTTTCGTTATTGTTTTGCCAGCTTGGTGTCTTCGTTGCTTCTTCATGTCGTCTGAATTTCCTGGTACATGTTAAACCTCACTTCATCGGAAACAATACAACAATATTCATATTTTGAAGACTCGTAGAATATGCACAACTCCAACAAAGCATCCGATTTGTAAACTCGTAAATGTTTGTATTTTGTAAAGGCTTTGATATAAAAAAACCTCTCCCTAGTCTTATTTGGTACTTAGTGTACTATAATTATTTTATCATTCGAAAATACACATGTTAGTCTATTAATTTGGTCCATTCAGTATCATCTTAATGGCTCAAAACACACCATATGCCATAATATTGACGTTTGATATACCACTGAAATATATTCTGACATACTATATCAGTCAAACTATAACATAATGTAAGGATTATGACTAGATACAGTTGCTGTGGTGATTAGGTAAATTATTAGAGCTGGGAGATGTATATGTTAGTGAGGGTTAATCCGATGTCAATCACGTAGACTTATATCGGAGGACTACAATGTACCAATAGTGACATGATGGTATGATTACAAAGTCTAGGATATGTAGAAATAACATGAGTACAAGAGTCTAGATGTCAGTGACAGTTATCAGTGAATCGGCTTTCAATAGTAGTGAGTAGTAATTAAGTAATAAGTAAGTAGTCAGTAGTCAGTAGTCAGTAGTCAGTAGTGAATAGTAAATAGCAGTCAATAGTGACTAGTGAACACTGGTAGTGAGCAGTAGTGAGTACTGATTGTAAGCAGTACTATAAACTAGTGTATCAAATAGTAGTGGTATTAGTAGACATCATACAAGTACTAGCGTAGTACTATGGTGTAGAATTATAGTAGTATAGTATAGTGGTGTAGTGTTGTAGTGTGGTGTAGTGTTGTAGTGTGGTGTAGTGTTGTAGTGTGGTGTAGTGTTGTAGTGTGGTGTAGTGTTGTAGTGTGGTGTTGTAGTGATTGACCAGCATGAAGCCGCGGCAGCTTTTGTCGAAGCTAGAGGTGGCTACGATGATGAAGACGACGACGATTTAGTTCTTATCCCAGGCACAACCAGCTTATATCTAGCACTGATCTCAGGAGGCCAAGTCTCGATAGGAGCCAGGAGTTAAGTGCCTCGGACAGAATCAAACATGATTCCACTCCCTTGCCCAAGGTTTGTGGTGCTGATACTATGGTGTAATATTTAAGTACTATAACTTAGTGTATATGCAGGACCTTAGTATAGTAGTGTATAAGTGTACTATAGAGTTATATAGAGTAGTTTACTATAGAGTGCTAAAGAAGTTTAGTATAGTGTAGTATTACGGAAGAGTAATGTATAGTATAATAGTGTAGTACTGGAATTCCATAGGAGTACTAGAATTTATTTTGGTAATGATTGAGCAGTAGTGAGTACTACCTAGTGAGTAGTCAGTAGTGAGTAGTCAGTAGTGAGTAGTCAGTAGTGAGTAGTCAGTAGTGAGTAGTGAGTAGTAAGTAATCAAAAGTGGTGAGTAGTGGTATTCACTAGCCAGTTTACAAGTACCATGTCTATACTGATAACAAACAATATATATAAAGAACCATTGAAAAGTACTATAAGTGTAGGCAGGCGTAGTTTGGTAGCAGTAATAAGCAATCAGTAATAGTAGCGAGTATTAGTATAGACATGGAGAGTACGGAGGTATGGAGGTACGGAGGTACGGAGGTATGGAGGTATGGAGGTATGGAGGTACGGAGGTATGGAGGTACGAAGGTACGAAGGTACGGAGGTACGGTGATGGATATGGATAGGTAGTGCGGGGTAGTGAGCATACAGAATGGTACAATGGTAACAATACAGTGGTGACAATTAGTAGATGTAGTGGTTAATGGCCTGTACTGAGTATTGATCAATTATGGTGGTATGTGGTGCCGACTGAAAAGAATTGGCAAGGGGCCAATAGTAAGAATGCACTGGATACAAGCCCTATACTAACCAGTCCTCTATGCTGAGACAGAACCACTACCCCACATTATTATTGTCTAGTCATGCACTAGTATGGGAGTGTTGCATTAGGGCACTATACATTACAAGGAATCGGACCTTCATAGTACTAGTATCGGACCTTCATAGTACTAGTATCGGACCTTCATAGTACTAGTATCGGACCTTCATAGTACTAGTATCGGACCTTCATAGTACTATTATCGGACCTTCATAGCACTAGATATCACTAAGTATTGATAGACATGTAGGCTTCAAATAGTATTGGGGAATCACTGGTTGATTATGGTGAGATATGACAGGTTGAAGAGAAAGTACTAGTGAACCTACTTAAACAACTACCCTGCATATTACCATGCAAGTCACTTAGATATTATTTATCTTTCGAAATAATTGTCTGACCGGTGCTCCGCTTTCTAAATGCCTTTTATACGGATTGTCCTGTATGAAATATATATATATACAATGGCCTGCATATAATGCTATGTTCTAGTCTAGTTCTTTTCAAAGTAAAATACCCTTCAACTTTCAATAGCTACTCCTGCATCTGACCTTCGATTGTGTGGATTCCAAATTGGGAGTATCTGGTGGGGATGCAGGATTAGACCATTTGTAGTAAGGCAGATTCATCACGTCCATTCCTGCAGACACTACGTTTCGGCAGCTTTAGGCTTGGAGTATACGGATACCATGACCTTGGCATGCAATTGTTGGCGCCAAGAGACATTCAAACAGGCCACTTTGTGCTTTATGCAGGACCCACTTAGGAAAGATCCGTTCTTCCGAAGGCCAAGCAAAAAGGGCCTAATTCTGGGTCAGGAAACCAATCGCGTGATGGGGAACTCCGGTCGTGTCGGAACCTGAAAAAAAAGGTGAGGCCTTGTTTCGGGAATCGGAAGGAAAATCACATTCCGTGCGAACATGCAGGCCGCGCTGATAAGCCGCGTATAAAGAGCAGCCTCCACCCCCACAAATGTTTCCCTCCCCTCCAATACCACTTAATTGAACAATCATTCTTCGACATCAATTAACAACAACCAATCACTAAAAACCGTCAACTACTAGTAATCAATCACCACTATTGATTACCATTACTGATTTCTATTTGATCACTAACCTTCATTGACAGACTAAAATGTGCAAGACAGCTATTTGCGGGATTTGCCACCACAAGTCGTGGACCGGGTGTGGCAGCCACATTGGCAGCGTGATGGACTCTACCGCCAAGTCTGAGTGGTGTAACTGTGAACCTGTGGACAACGACACAGACCCCAACTACCCCCCTAAAGCAGGCACTGGTTTCGCCAAGTCGAAGTAGAAAGTGCCGCAATAGTGAACACTTGCGCGAGGAGATAAGGGAGGATAGGGATTAAGATATAGGAGATTTTATCAGGCACTAGGAGAGCTAGCATGTATCGGAGATGGAGATAGGTGGGATGAATGGTTATTCATTCTGAATTATGGAATAGGGATTATCAATATGGGATGGGTTATCGATATGGAACGGATTATCGATATGGGATGGATTTGGGTAGCAAGTATGATTTAATTGAAGTATGGAATTATGGTATGTAATAATGGCCTGTGGATTAATATTAAGGTGTGGGTGGAATGATGGAAGGACTATGGTATGGACTATACCACTATACCACTATACCACTATACTGACTGTGCTCTTCAAGGTTTAGTAGCACTTCGTCTTGCTTGGTGTTAGGGATGTAGTAGTACTAGCTCTATCTTGTAGCCCAAGTTTATAGCCGTAGTCGACCCAGCCTTGGTAGTCACACCCACTACCCCTCACCTCATAGACCTCTTTCATAGTAGTACCCATAGTAGTATCCATAGATGTCATAGACCTCATAGACCTTATATAGTACATGGGATACACATGCTAGTAACTATACTACTATACTACTATACTACTATACTACTATACTACTATACTACTATACTACTATACTACTATACTACTATACTACTATACTACTATAAGGACTATAAGGACTATAAGGACTATAAGGACTATAAGGACCATATTATTGTTGAGGTACCATAAATTTGAGATGGATAGCAGTCATGTCTGAGGGAAGGTGGAGCTGTATCATAGGTGGAGGCCCTAGTGGTCTAAGAAGTAGGGCTCATGGAGTTTATAATGATATTATTTAATGGTATGAAGACTATGGAGAGTATAGAGTAGATCAAGGATATGGAATAAGGTAAGGAATATGGAAATAAATACAGTTTTGGCATGGACTAGGAAATAGACTACTCTTATTAGTCTACTCTTATTATAGTATTTGTTATGATGCTACTGAATACTTTAGTTTGGAAGATTGGTAGTCCTATGCAGGGTCATAGTATTCAAGTATCATCATAGCACACTATCAAACCAGCACAGTACTTCAGAGTATAGTCGTGTTATAGTCGCAGTATAGTAGTAGTATTTTTAGATGCATCATAGATGGTTCTCTCTACCTATTGAGGTCTTATGAAGCCTCTCTTCCTGATACTAACAATGTTCATTGTTTAAAGGCTTCTACCCAGCCATTTACCAGACGCCACTTCTCTTGGAAAGTTATATAAGCAGTTCAGATTCCTCCTCTTGAGGAATCATTGGCGAATGACCATAGTAAACAGAGTACCTGACGTAACAAGAATCTAACAAGTATAGTCAGTAGTCAGTAGTCAGTAGTCAGTAGTCCGTAGTCAGTAGTCAGTAGTCAGTAGTCAGTAGTACAGTAGTACAGTATTACAGTAGTACAGTAGTACAGTAGAAGTAGTACAGTAGTCAGTAGAAGTAGTACAGTAGTCAGTGGAAGTAGTAGATATATGCGCAGAAAGCATTGGAGTAGCTGGCATGACTCGACACTTGCATCATAAAGATTCTGATAAAGATGGATGGTGTCAACTTACTAATGTATACAAAGTGCATCTTACTCTGAAAGCGGTGATACTACCACTCTTATTATTGTGCTATGTCGTGGTCTTATATCATGGTATTGTATCATGGTATTGTATCATGGTATTATACTATGGCATTGTTGTTATGTTCTTTGATATTTTTATGCCTTATATTAGTACTATGTCCGTTGATGCTTCCTCAAAAAGAAGGGCCGGAGCGATTTATATAACATTGGGAGAAACGTGGCATTCGAAAAACTCTCTACTAGAGCAATGGTAAGGAATGTTCTAGAATAGCCATCATATTACTTTGTACAATGATCGCATGGCCATTGTTACTATCGGACCGAGTAGGCTTCATGATACCTCTATATGCAGGCCCCTGACCATGGTGGATCTAACAATTATGTTATGGTATTATGTTATGGTATTATATTATGGAGTAGATGTGGAGTGGAATGGACAGTAGTTGAGAAATGGTGAGAAGGATATTACTCCGAAGTGGGCTTCCGTGCTGTGACCAATTGTTTTCTTAAGCATGAGGAGATGGGCGAAATGAGCTGATACCAAGGAAACTGTTGGAAGATATGTCTATCCGAGCATATACCAATACACATGGTGGATAGAATAGTTCATAGAATAGTTTATAGAATAGTTCATAGAATAGTTCATAGAATAGTTCATAGAATAGTTCATAGAATAGTTCATAGAATAGTTCATAGAATAGTTTATAGAATAGTCTGATAATTAATAGAGGCATTATATAGAGCCTGATCAATTAGGATGTACTGTTACTGGAAGAAGCATGGATTCGGGATAATATGAACAGAATTATATCAATTTGGAGCTTGAATAACCACTACTTATATTTGAAGGTACACTTTGTTCAGTACCAACATCACCATTTCTTCCAAGCTGTAATATTTAGTTTCTCTACTCACTTAACTCACTTAAGTCACTAAACTCACCTAAGTCATTTAACTCACCTGACTCACCTGACTCACCTGGCTCACTTAGCTCACTTAAGTCATTTAACTCACTTAAGTCATTTAACTCACTTAGCTCACCTGACTCGGTTAACTCACTTAACTCACTTAACTCACTTAACTCATTTAACTCATTTAAAAACTTAATATGCCACCGTCACTGTTAAATTCTTGTAACGTTAATTACCTATTCGAAACTATATTCGTTGAAGATTCCTCAAGACAAGGAATCGCCCCCCATTAAGTAATCCGCAGGAAGGTAGCCGAAGGGGCGTAGTAACGGAAACCTGAAAGGGGCATAGTAGCATCGGTCCCCGATCAACTGGGCACGTGAGCTCAATACCTATATGGGTTGTATTCCATCCATCTTGGATCTAACAGTCACCATTCAACTTGACTACTTCTTTCAACTGTCAGTCTTTTGTTCACTGACATTTATTTGACTTTCGTCACTTTCCTGTAGATTCATCAGTACTCATAATACAGACGTAATGTCAGCTACTCATTGAATCAGTACCTATGAATCAATTTGCACCTACCTCAACAAATAGGTATCAAAATGGGACAGCATATAAAATTCTGCTGTAGATTTCAGTACTCATAAAACTCTACTCATACCAACCAGTACTAATATAAACTGCACTTTTATCGATCAGAACTCATAAAACTGCACTTTTACCGATCAGTACTCATAAAACTGCACTTTTACCGATCAGTACTAATATAAACTACACTTTTATCCATTAGTACTCATGAAACTGTAATTCTACCAAATTTTACTTTATCAATTTCCTAAGTGATATAGTCTATTAGTGTAATGACTGGGTCTTAGTACCATCGTCAATTTCCGTACACTGAATAACTTTAATGGTCCACAGAGATAGTCAATTTATGGTTATAGTTTATAATGGTATGTAGGTTACTGATCAGATGTAGTCTAAGTACTAGTCACCATATGTTGTAAGCGAATTCAAAGGTTGAGCACTGACTAACTATTCCCCCACCGCTAGGTGTCAACGAGTACCTAGCATGTACGGAGGCGAGGTACTTCGTGGATATGTTGTATGCAGACAATAGGAATGTGCAGGTCATAGACAAGTGGATAAATACAGTGTTTTTCAAAACTATTCAAACCAGCGTGACAAAATGTTTCAAACCAGCGTGACAAAATGGTTCAAAGCAGCGCGACAAAATGTTTCGAACCAAGAAGACAAAATGATTCAAACCAGCGTGACAAAATGTTTCGAATCAAGAAGACAGAATGGTTCAAACCAAATGGCGTAATGTTTCACACCAACTTTTATTGGAATTCAATATTCTGAAATCTTAAATCTGGACGATTGCCTCTTATATACTACATTTGGGAGCCTTGCAGTACCAATCAAGGGTGAAAAACGGACGGAACTGAACTGGTTTCCTTGTTGTCCTGTATACAACAACTTGTCCATTTGGTTTGAAAGACTGTGAAGGGGTACGAACCATTTTGTTGCGCTGGTTTGAACCATTCTGTCTTCTTGGTTCGAAACATTTTGTCGCGCTGGTTTGAATACTTTTGAAAAACACTGTATGTTGAAACTAGGAGACTGCCAATCGAATCAGACCTGGTCCGAGAAAAGGGGTAAACGTCTCCACTTCCAGTCTCCTGCATATAGACCCGTTACATTATATCACTTAAATTATATCAATTATTTTTTTAGATTTTTGGTGATGGCAGGTAGATTAATGAGTTGCACCCAAGCTGCTTATCTGCAGTACCACACAAACCCCCATGAAAATTTTTCATAATAAAATCCAAGCAAATTGAAATTAGATTTGAAAGTTCCTGCTTTTAACAAAGGGTGGTGGATTTTATAGCACCATTTAAAGCATCACATTATAGTCTGCGAGCGCCATTTTTCTACAAAACCGGAAACAACCCCCACACATCCAGCTCACCGAAGAACCATACACACTAACACCAGACACCCAACAATAATGGACACAGAATTCAGAAACAAAAACAATCAAGAAAAACAAAATACCATATACCCAAAACACTACATACACGATTCACGAGACCCAACCAAGAAATTCCCAAGTCAAACAGCTAACAATGAAATAAAGGTGTGCGGTCACGTGCACCGTGCTTAAAACCGTGTTTAAGACCGTGTTTAAGGCGCTCTGAGCGTCGAGTGAGCGTCGAGTGAGCGTCGAGCGTCAAGTGAGTGTCGAGTGAGCGTCGAGCGTCAAGTGAGTGTCGAGTTTCAGGTGAGTGTCGAATTTCAGGTGAGTGCCAGGTGAGCATCAGAGTCCTCACAGTCTCACAGTCTCACAGTCTCACAGTCTCACAGTCTCACAGTCTCACAGTCTCACAGTCTCACAGTCTCACAGTCTCACAGTCTCACAGTCTCACAGTCTCACAGTCTCACAGTCTCACAGTCTCACAGTCTCACAGTCTCACAGTCTCACAGTCTCACAGTCTCACAGTCTCACAGTCTCACAGTCTCACAGTCTCACAGTCTCACAGTCTCACAGTCTCACAGTCTCACAGTCTCACAGTCTCACAGTCTCACAGTCTCACAGTCTCACAGTCTCACAGTCTCACAGTCTCACAGTCTCACAGTCTCACAGTCTCACAGTCTCACAGTCTCACAGTCTCACAGTCTCACAGTCTCACAGTCTCACAGTCTCACAGTCTCACAGTCTCACAGTCTCACAGTCTCACAGTCTCACAGTCTCACAGTCTCACAGTCTCACAGTCTCACAGTCTCACAGTCTCACAGTCTCACAGTCTCACAGTCTCACAGTCTCACAGTCTCACAGTCTCACAGTCTCACAGTCTCACAGTCTCACAGTCTCACAGTCTCACAGTCTCACAGTCTCACAGTCTCACAGTCTCACAGTCTCACAGTCTCACAGTCTCACAGTCTCACAGTCTCACAGTCTCACAGTCTCACAGTCTCACAGTCTCACAGTCTCACAGTCTCACAGTCTCACAGTCTCACAGTCTCACAGTCTCACAGTCTCACAGTCTCACAGTCTCACAGTCTCACAGTCTCACAGTCTCACAGTCTCGCAGTCTTTACCGTCTCGTTTGCTAGTGCGCACCACTTCGCACTTTTGGTTGCTAACACATCAGCCGTGCCCACCATAATCATCCATAGAAATCTACCCATAAAATCCACCCATAATTTTAGCAGTCTATTAAACAGTGTACTAAGAGTATACTAACAGTGTATTATTCGACTACTATAATCTAGCTACTCTAATTTTCATCTATTAATTTATTAACTCTATTTCTTTCTTCTCCTCTTGCCTCCTCTTCTCTTGTCTCCTCTCTCTGGTCTTAACCTTACGCTACTGATGACTGTTGCTGACCTACACTCATAGTAACACACTACCACACCACTTCACATCATTCCTCTCACCACTACTAACTACTTCCCACCCCCCAAATTCTACTTCCTACAAATTAAAATTGCTCTATACGTCATACTGAATCATAAGATATCTTTCTCTTTTGACACCTTTTTTTTCTCTTTTTTTTTCTCTTTTTTTTCTCTTTTTTTTAATCCCATTTTCTTATTTTTTTTTGTTTACTTTTTGGTCTTAGTCTGCTTTGGCTGACTCGGACTGGGACTGGCCTGGCCGCGCGCCATGGGCCGGTCGCACCTACACTCCTACACACTCAGCTAAACACACACTTCCCGCAGTCTTTTCTTCCACCTCTATACGATATAGCGTGACTTTTGGAATCCCTAGAGGCCACGTCACCCGAACCGCCGCCTAATCTGCCTGCTGCAACTTTCCCACCCTTTTCTAATCCCACTGTGCTATAATCTTGACTTTCCATTGCTCCATTGCTTCCTTACTGTATAGACGCCCTTGACACGTCTCTGAACCAGCCCCTACTACTCCTCCCCGCCCCACTTTCGCCATCCTTGGCTATTCACTCCATGAGTTTTAATTACCCCGATTTTCTTGGCGCTGGGCCCACCCGATCCCGCCAGAATTCGCTAGCGCCTAACCAAGGTCTAGGCTTGGATCCCAGAAGCACTGTGTTTCTGCAATCCCTACCCCCGAGTGACCCTCCAAACAATCAGAATAACCCGAGTAATATGAATCCAAATAACGTGAATCCAAATAATGTGAATAATGTGAATAATGTGAATCCAAATAATATGTCAAATAATGTGAACCTAAATAATGTCAATGTGCCCTTGAATGCTTTGAATGTGCCTGTGCTGACGTTACCGGTCCCCCTTGATCCTAACGCCCAGAACCTGCATGTGAGTGGCTATGGCCTTAATCACTTCTCCTTCAACAATTTGTTACTGGATAATTTGCTCAAGTTGCAAAAACAAGACACTTTGGGGCCTAGTTCAAAGGTCAACGCTTCTGCTTTTGACCCCTCCAATTATGACCCCACTACTTATGACTCGGGTTACGATTCGGGCTCCTATGATCCCAGCTCCTTGGCTCCTTTCAACCCGAGCTTCCTGCTTGAGTACGCCTACAACCCCTCCCAATCTCCTCATAACCTTCACACTCCCCTTTCCAGCTTGCACAACTCAAACCTCCACAAGAGCCCCTTTGGCCGTCTAGGTGCAGACTCCTTCCATTTGCCCCGCGAACTCCAGGGTGGAATCGGCAACATCTCATCCCGCCGGCCGTCCTATGCGGCTGAACTGTTTACCCGGAACTCCCCCGGAAGCCCTGGGCCCAAATACGGGCCATCTGGCTCGCTGCAAAAACACTCGCTTGCTACAATTGCTGCTGCCAACAATTACGGGCTAAAATCCAAGAAGGAGTTCGGGGGTGTTGGACAGTTGGCCGATTCTTTGGATGGACTTTCGCTTAATGCTAACTTCTCGGACTTTCAAGCCCGCCGTCCTTCCCAATTGGCAGAGTACCAGCCTCAATCAACCCAATTGCCTTCTCTGCAAGACTATGGGCCCTATACCATGGCCCCTGAGCCAGTCTCGACCCTCAAAAAACAACCTGCTCCCTTTGAGCAGTCGATGAAGTTGGAAAACGGGCTTATTTTGAGAGACCAGTACATCCTTGCATCGGTCGAGCTCAAGAGCCTTTTTTTGCAGGCTTCAAGGTACTTCCAGGATGTGGAATTGAGCAAGACCATAGTGGGCAACTTGCATACACTCTTGGCCAGCCCGGTGGTGGGAAAACTCATACATTTCATCAAGAACGCAAACAACCTCACCTTCAACCATAAAATGCTCTGTCTTGTGATCAACAAAAACGGCAAGTTGGATCTCTTGTCGTACCCCAGCAACTCCAACATCTACCTCCAAAACGACGACTTGGTGATCGTGGACGGTGACCGAGGCAAGGACTTGGTGATGATCCTCGAGCCGTTGGTGCAGTTGGATATGGCTATTCTCTTCAACTTCCTCAAGAAAATCGAACACTTGAAGTCGTTGACCATCTTGGATCCCAACCTGGCATCTTCCTCGGTTAAAAACAATCATTTGGGCGGAATCCACTCCACCACCATGGACGCGGCCAAAATCTTGGCCAATCACCATTTATCCAACGAAGACAACGAGTTCATCATCAGTTTACCGACAAAGCAGGTCTTACGGTTTGCAACGCCCAAAGAGGTGCAACGGTTGGGTGCCAAGTTCTTGGAGGAGAAAAAGGCATTCCTTACGTGCCACAACAAGATCAAGGAGCTCAAGCTTGAGAACGACTTGAACTTGATCAATGTGGAGTACCAGTACGACTTTAAGAAGTTGATCTTCTACTACTTTGCAGGATTCAAGCGCATCGATTTCCGTGGTTTGATCAAGGAATTGTTCAAGATCTACAAGACCCGGATCTGGCTCTGTGCAGTCTTGCCTTCAGATTCGCCCGAGCTCTACACTTGTTTGCCCAAAACAAACAAGGCCAAGACCCCGAAAAAAGCCACGGATGGCATTCCCCCGGAGTACCAACTTGGAAATGAGCAGGTGGTCAAGTTCTCGCTCGAAAGCTTCGAGCGCATCCCGCAACCAAACTACTTCCACCTGAAGAACATGGCCAACTTGGTTTTGAACTTGATGGCCGACGTCAAGGGCCATTTCTATGGGTTTGGCATCAAAACCCCTCCGGGAGGCTCAGAGCCCGAGCGCCGCAACTCGCACTCCATTGTGCCCAGCTTCGATCCGTTCGGAGACGACCGAACGCTTGAATAAGTCGCTTGTCTCACGTTGACACAACCGACATTTATAGACTCCGCCTTATAGACTAGGATAAGATAATAGCACCAATAGATTCACCGACAATTGTATATTAGTAGCTGTACTTATTACACTGGTTACCGACATAGTTCTAATGGATGGAGTATACTGACTCACTCATACCCTTATATTGAGCTCCCAATACGTCAAAATTCATATGCTCAATTCGAAGAACCAGACGTAATTTTATGAGTGTACTCTGGTGAAAAGGCACATTCATCCCTGTATTTATACCCTGTAGATTGGTGTCTACCAGTGTCTACCAGTGTCTACCAGTGTCTACCAGTGTCTACCAGTGTCTACCATGAGAGTCTACTACACAAGAGGGTACCTACACTGGCCAATCAGACGTGAGACCTCAGTTCACAGCCAAACACTCTATACTATCATACATTGGAATCGTATTTTAAGAAGGAAAAGTCCTTTTGAAGAAGTGGGAAGATTTCTTCTATAGCAATAGAAGAATGCTTTGAAGCAATAGGAAAATTGTCTTCTATAGCAATAGAACGAAATTTTTTGGTGACAAATCTTTAGCCAACCTTGTAGACTTCGTAGGAGTTGAATTATCCAACCTAATACTGATCTGTTTTTATGTCTTGCCCTAAAAAAAGGGTTCACCAGTAAATTGCAAAAAGAGAAATTTGTTCCTTTTTAGTTGATGTATCAATACTATTCTTACTTTAAGAGAAAAGAACTCACTTCGAAATTTAATTTTGGCTTACTTTTCTGTTTCTTCTTCCTCTAATATTATTAGACCTTTTTTCAAGATGAAAGGCATTTTGAGCAGCAGCTTCCTAATGAAACATATAGGAGAGGCCCCTATTCTCGTGGTGGGAAATGGTATTAGGTTTCATCTAGAAGATTATACTTATACTCACATATCAAGCTATGGGCTAGCCAGTTGACGGTATGAGCTAGCAGTTGACGGTATGAGCTAGCAGTTGACGGTATGAGCTAGCCAGTTGACGGATCACTGACTTGTAAGTTGAGATAGTGGTGAAACTGAATGGGTGATCAAACACGTGTACTGAAGTTCCACACTTACGAAAGTTATTGAAGACCAATAAAATATCCGTTCCAGTTTATACCAAGCTTATAGTGTAATGACTAGTGAGTGTGAGTATTATGGATAGATAGTGATAGTGATAGTGACTGAGTATGTGTGAATTTCCCAGTATAATATGGCAATTATTTACTAGGCGACCTGGAAGTGCTCGAGAAATATTCAAACCCTGAAAAAAAAATGGGTGTTGCAATGAGACGATATCAGATCAAGATCAATAATTGGCAGACTAGTTTTTCTTTCTTCTTTTCCTCTTCTTTTCCTCTTTTTTTGGCTTCTAAGACTGGTCGTTTTAGGTATTATATTAACCTTTTTGGGCAGAGAATCTCGAGAATTTTGTTACCCTTAAGGTCAACCATTTCAGGACTTCATTACTCAATATCAACCTCAACATTTGACCACATACATCAGTAGATGTTAAATCATCAAGCCAGGGCCAATTGTGATGTCAATTTATTTCTAAATCCGACCACCAAATTCAATCTATTACTGGATACCATAAGTGATAGGCACTTGCCAATTCTGTGGAAATTATTATCACAAACAATTGTTGATGTTAGACGAGTTATATGCAGGTCCCCACCTTATTAAGAATCAGTCCAGGTCCTCAGTAGACATCAGTGCCACTACACTAGTTAATATTGGTGGGTCTGGTGTCGGGAGACATCTTGGTATGTCCCTTAGTTGATCTATATTTTGGATAGGTGTTATAGAATAGCGGCACCAAAACCTTGGGGTGAGCCTTCACATGACCTCAGTCACTTGAGTGACCGGGATCTCAGGCAAACATGAAGCCGCAGCTCCTGTTTCTCAACATACCGTGTGCCTGCATATAAACAGCTACACTATTATATTAAAATCCATTTTCCAAAATAAATAAATAAATACACTAATAAATAAATACACTTTCAAAAGTTTCCCGATTTACTGGTTAAGGAAAGTATTGGGCTTGGAAAAGATATGGTGTGGTGTACGGGTCTCGACTACTTCTCGCTCTCCACTCCATACCTTCCACCGCATGCTTTCCAACTACCTCAAGCTGACCAAGTTTCGGCGCTACGTGCCCGATTGGATCACTACTAGCATCATCCTCGTGTACTTCTTCCTCATAGCTGAATATGCCAAGCCTTTCGACCGTCAGTTCAAGCTCAATGACCCTACCATCCAACACCCTTTTGCCACGGTGGAACGGGTCACTGGACACGCGTGTTTGCTCCTTGCATCGTTAGTTCCTTCGGCCACCATGGTGATTTTGACTTTCATAAAGCACAGGAACTCCAGGCCACAAGCTTGGCACCTTCTCCAGGTGTCGCTTTTGGGCTTGGCCCTTTCGGTGTCTATAGATGGGGTAGTCACGGACATTTTGAAGGCGTGGGTGGGTCGGCCACGGCCTGACTTTTTACAGCGGTGTGGACCGGTGGAGGGAACTCCTAAGGATATCTTTGTGGATATTTCCGTGTGTTCTGCTCCGTTGGGTGCATCTGTTCTTGCTGATGGAATGCGCTCCACTCCTTCAGGCCACCTGTCCATCTCGTTCAGTGCATTTTTGTACTTGACCATGTGGATTTACGGCCAGTTCCAGCTTCTGAGCAAGTGCCTTCCTATTCATTTGTACTTGTTTGCTGGACTGCCACTTTTGTTGGCTGCCTACGTGGCCTTGTCTCGGACCCAGGACTATAGACACCACTTCGTGGACATTTTTCTGGGCGGGGCTTTGGGCTGCACCATTGCTATTATTGTCTACCATAAGTACTTCCACCATGTGTTTTCGGAGAAGTCGAATGAGATCTTGGAGGACGATGATGAGGGTCTTCCATTATAGACCAGACATGAAAGGAAACCAGATCATAAAAAGATCCAGAGGCTTTGGACAGTTATGGGACTGAAGATTGAAATTGAGGAATTTTGAGTGTGAGGAACATGAGAGTTGTGTTGGTGTCCCGTGGAAAAGTCAATGCATATGGAGGATGATTATGTGTATGATGTTCAAGCTTGCCTTTATCATTTTGGGATATGCTTAACTGGAGTCATGACTATGTTTCAAGTTATCTCGAGGTTTCACTAAAACACTATTGGCTGTCTCATGATTGTTTCAGTGTGAAACACCCACAGTGTTTGATCTGGACCTGAAAAAGCAATAACTACTTCATTTTCTATTCAGGCCTAGAACATTTGCTCATTACTGAAACTTCACTGCCTATTTATTTCCTTGAGTACTGTGAAAATCCTGACTATTTTGGACGTTCTCCTCATACATTATTTCAATTCTACTGTTCTCAATTAATACGGTTTCAGGTCTGTGGCGTAAAAATGATTTAGGGTCGTTTTGCCACTGTGCAAGTCTAGCCATGTGATTCGTGGTCCATGTCTTGAAACTTGCCAAAAAAAAAGACCGTGAAGTTCAAAAAAAGCTGTCCATCAGTGACCATGACTGTCCATGACTGTCCATGAGTGGATCCAAGGTGTGTGTTTCCTGCATATATTTGTCGCAGCTGTTTCATATTGCAGCATTGATACCCACTTTTGTTATATGCAGGTGGCCTCGGTTTCCACTTGTTTCATGTTCCTCTCGACTGCTTCGATGTGTCACGTTTCATATTTCTTTTGTTGTTTTGTTTCATGTTTCATGTTTCATGTCTATGCTGCTGATTAGCTGTTTCAGTTTCTTTTCAGTTCGTATTTCTGGTTGTGCCTGTTTCATCGCGTGTTTCAGTTCGTGTTCTGTCCAGTCCCTGTTTCATCTTCTGTCCAGTCCCTGCCCATGGCCTGATCTGGCCTGTTTCAGATCTCAAGATGCGTGGAAATAAATAAAGACGCTTCGTGCATCGAAAGATGACTTCTCATTTATTCCACTCTTCTTTTCAGTACATAACTGTACATACCTCAGTACATTCTCTTCCCCTACATTCCAGAACCCCAAATACATTATGCGTCGAAACTTGGTCGAAGTCGTGGTCACCAAATCCGTGTCTGCAGTCAGCAGTGCCTCTGCTGACCTGACGATTACCGTTTTGAAAACTGTCACTTTGAATACGGAGACTTCGTCCGCACCCATGGCGTCCCCTACCCTTATCACATACTACATGTCAGACACGGACATGGGTTCGGCAACGGTACTTGGAACCGGATCTTCTATGCCATCCCAAACATCTTCTCTGGCCCGTTCTTCGTCTTTATCTGCGCAAGCGTCTCTGACAGCAGTACTGAACACGAGTGCCAGCGTGTCCGGCATACAAGGCCTGTCTTCGGGAGGTCAATTGGGAATGGCCATTGGAATCCCCATTGCTGTGGTTTCCTTTTTCGGCCTTTGTATTTTTCTCTTGATTTTTTTGAGAAAAAAGTACGGCACAAACCCCACGGATCTCCTTGCATTGAAAGCTCCGTCCAAAAAGAGCAAGAATTCCGGCATAGACCTCGAAAAAGGAATGGCCAACAAATCTGTTTCATCGGGTGACGAATCTTTTGAAAGCAGTGAAAAAATTGAAACCCAAGAACCCCCAGTGGAGCGGGCACGGCCGCCAAAACTCTCATTTGTCAACCGGTTGAGCAAGTATATCAATGTGCCGGAAACACCCATGGAACTTAAATCGGCTGTTTTCTTACGCCGGTTCAATTTGCTGAAAAAAGATGCTCTAGAGAAAGAATTGCCCGATTCACCAGCCCCCACTGTGCAGGTTACAGATGCAAAACCTTCCGAACAGCCTAAAGTTCATGTGGTGGTCCGACCATATGCAAGGCGGCTTCAGGACGAGTTGACAGTATGTGCAGGGGAAAAGGTCACGGTCCGGAAAGTGCATTCGGATGGCTGGATAACCGTGAAGAGACTTGACGATGGCGAAGTCGGCGTGATTCCCTTGCTCTGTGTGCAGAGACTCGGAGACCTGGTCATCCAGTCCTAAAGGCACATTAATAAGTAATAAATGGTAATTGAAATGTTCACTACCATGTAGTTTGTATAACCATCTCCCACGCTGATATATATACCAAGGAATCCCGAAATCAAGAAAATCCGAAACCAAGAAATTCCCTGGTTGCTCCTAAACTTCTATTTAAACGAAACTTCTTGACACATCTTCAAGAACGTTCCAAGGACTAATAGAGCATCCATGTAAAGTGCAATTTGCGTTGACAAACTTTGTTTGGTCTGCAAAAGACCCGTTTTCATTTTAGTTCTTCTGAAACCCACTTTGCTAATGGTGTCATTATCCACTGTCCTGAAAAGTGGTTCTTGTTTAAAATCATAGGATTTGTTGGTTTTCAATACCTTCTTTTCTTTGATATCATTTGAAGAAAGGCCATTGATGGTTGGGAATTGGTATTATATTGGACATGACCAGAGAATTGTAATCTCTTCAAAAGGGATATTCACAAGATTGAGAACCATGAGTTTGACTATTCAACCATCAGTGTGTCTGGTATTCACACAAGATAAAATCATTGGTTTAGATACCTCGGAGGTTTTTATCATTGGCTTAGATACCCCAGAGGTTTTTATTAATGTAGACTATCAGGAACAGAAGATCCACATCAGAATCTAGAACATATTCTAGAATCCATACGTTGATATTTTCAGGGCAGTCAGAAGTGCTTGAGGTACAAGTCGGAACCTCAGGAGGAAACACTCTCGCTCGCCTATACAAATCAGTCAAATTGAACATTTTTCAAGTTCATCCAGACTAGTGGGTAACCCAAACATTCTGATGAAAGCATAGATCACTGAAACATTCTGATGAAATTTACCACTTAACCATAAAAAAACTCCAAAATTGGATGAAAGCTAGTTCAGCAATGCTTTCGTAGGCATAGTTCAAAGCATCGATCAAAGACCTTGATAAGAACGTATTGCTCTCGTGTATCGTCAATCAGTACCATTATTCAGGAAAAAAATACTTTTCAAGCATTGATTCATTAGCTCAACTCATTTTCTTTTCTCCTCTGCGAAAACATGGATTCATACAGAACCAGTTTAAAAACACCAGATCGGTAAAATTGATTATTTCAATTCATCGAAATCAAGCCTAAACCTTGATTATATGGAACACCGATCAGATAGATTTGATCAAGCATTATTTCGAATATCTGGTCTAGATATTGAATCAGAGACCAAAAAAACAGATATTGATCACAAACATTGACTCTCCAGATATGGAATAACTTCAGAAACACCAATCAAATTTTCAATCTCGATAATGACTATTCCGATATTGACTATTCCGATATTGACACAATCTGAACACTCAAAATTATCAAAGATGACTATAACACTTGAAATCACTCTTAAAATCGAAAAATTGATCATGGATATTCAATTCAAATAAGACCAGAGACATATAATCTTCTGTATCAAAACAAAGACATAGAATATTTCAGCCATTAATTGAGAACCTCAGGTCAGACACAGATAAGCCATGTTTCAAAAGTGTACCTTTCGTAATCACTGATTACCACATTGATCCGGTCGGAACACTTCACTGACTGTCCCCGAAATTCAGCTCAATAACAATCAGAATTTCTTATGAAAAGCATTGACTATCTGGACTATTGACTTTCTGAACCGACATTTGAACAAGGATCAGAATATTGGCTGATACTCAAGATTGTTTCAAAGCCATTGAATATCCAAATCAAGACAGAACGGGAGAAGAATTCGATCACAATATTGAGATTCACTTGAAAGTTAAGTAACATTGTTTTCAACAAAATCAAGGTATACTATTTCAGCCATTAGGAAATCAATTAGACTGCCGAACAAAAAGAAAGGAAGTATCACCTAATCATTGACCATCATTTGTACCAATTAGAATTGATTATCACCTAAAATAGTTGAAAATAAAATCACCTAAATCACCTAAAAGTTGACTATCTCTTGAATCAGTTAAAAAATGACTCTAAAATTAGTCTAAAACCATGTTCACACATTTGATCTGATAAATCGGACTTCGGTCTGCTTGAAATTGTCTTTGTTAAATAGTGTTCTTATATATTTACAGCACGAGTTGCTACCGGATTCCTCTTTCATCCCCAAGCACATACATGATCGTATCGAACTAAATTCATAATTCATTCATGTTCGCATGGTGTGGTGTCAGTGGAAGAAGGAAAAAAAAGTATAATAAAAAACGAAAGGAGCGGGGGATTCGCTCCTTTTTATATTTGGAGTTTAGGGTTTGTGGCTGTAATTGCGCCTGCAGTAGTGCACATAGACCCATCTTAGATCCCTATAATGACTGCACCTCAGCCGCAACTACACTTGACTGCGAACCTTGACCACACTCAATCGCGCCTTGATCTTGGATCACGTGCCTTAGTATTGCCTGGTGTAGCCCAGGCCGTTTTGGTACCGGGGATCGTTGCGGGGCACCTGTGCAGGATGCGACGGGTTGGCCTGGTAGCCGTATTGGTTGGAATCTCCGTAAGCCCTTAAGTTCTGCGTGCCCGGCTGCAGATGTGCCTGGAGCCCCATACTCGTCTGGGCTCCCTGTGGTACGGAGGTCTTGTAGGGTGCTTCACCTCCACTGGCCACGCGAGCCTGGTATGGATGTCTGGATCCACCTGGATTTGGGTTTCCTGTACTTCCATTGTGAGGAGGTCTTTGATGGTGTGGTGGTGCTTGCTGGTATTGTTGTGGGGGTGGTGCTTGTTGATATTGCTTGGGTGGTGCTTGTTGGTGCTTTGGTGGTGGTGCTGGTTGGTTTGGATGCTGATGATGTGGTTGTGGGTATTGTGGTTGTTTTTGTTGCTGTTGGTATGGTGGTTGTTGGTATGGTGGTTGTTGGTTTGGCTGTTGGTATGCAGGCCTTTGACCTGGCTCATTTCTTTGAGGAGGACGGTTCTGGGGCCGGTTCGGGTAGCCCTGTGATCCGTTCGGGTACTGCTGCTGAGCAGGGGGAGGACCTCTATGGTAGCTTGGCTGAGGAGCTGCTCCATTCGCACCTCTACTTTGATTGGCTGGATTACCGTATGGCTGTGGGTAACCTGGTTGCCCTTTTTGGTAATTCAGAGGCTTGTTAGGGTACTGCTGATGTTGAGCTGGTGGGCCTTGATGCTTTGGCGGAGTTTGATGCTGTGGTGGACCTTGATGTTGGGGCTGCAGTTGCTGGGGCCTTTGAGGAACCCGCAAAGGAGCTGTTTGTTCTGACCGGTCCATTTGGGAAATGGGGGCCTGTATATACCGTGGCTTGCCTTCCAAGCCTTGGTTGGGTCTAAAGCCTTGACTTGATCCCCCGTTACTTCCATTTTGACGCTCCTGCACATAATCTTCCGTGTTGAACTTAGTACCCAGTGATGGTGTATGAAGCTGGGACTGGTGCTGTGTAGGCGAGTGCATCTGCAGGTTTTGCTGGATCACCGGAACAGCAACTTGTTGCGGAATGATCGGAACAGGACTTTGTTGTCTGAAAGGCTTCTCATGTACAGGAGGAATGGGAGGCATTTCGTCGCTTGCAAGGGAAGAAGAATCATTTTCCGACCGCTGGCTATCGGACCGGCTTTCGTAGCGGTCGTGTGAAGGATTGTGGTCCACGGCCTTGGAAAACTGCTTGTTGAACTCATTATATTGAGTCAAAGGAGATTTCACCGAGGAGTACGACGAGTTGCGGTTCTGGCCAATTGGAGGAACGGCCAATAAATCCTCATCTCCGTCGCTAATACTTGGTTCTGATTCGTCGTCGCTTTCGTCGCTGTTGATCAAGTGCAGGTCGCTCATGGGGTAAGGTCCGTTTTTCAACGACTTCTTGCGCATGAGCGACGGCAAGTGGTTTTCGTCAATTTCCTCTGCGCTGCCATTGAGGATCTTGTTTCGGTCGTCGAACCGGTCCGAAGGCGTTTCGATGGTCGAGTACTTCTGGTAAATGTCTGCGAGCTGCACTGAGTGACGTTCGGGACCTGGAGGCTGGATCTGGAGGTTGTTGACGTTTTTGTTCAAGCCTCCCAGTTGGTTTTTGAGTCCAAACAGGAGCGACTTGTCTGAGACAGTAGAGGCAGAGGCCTCTGGATTGAGCCGGGGGACAATTCCAATGCCAAGTCCAGCTCCAGCAGCTCCAGGTCCTCCATTTCCGAATCCACCAACTACACCAGGTCCTCCATTTCCGAATCCACCAACTACACCAGGTCCTCCATATCCAGCTCCATTGGGTACTCCAGGTCCACTATGACCAGCTCCATTAGGTCCAGATCCATTAGGTCCAGCTCCGTTAGGTCCACCATATCCTTGTCCTGGAGCCTTTGCTCCATATCCTTGCCCTGGATGAGAAGGATGAGAAGGATGAGACGTAGGACCTTGGCCAAAGTGACCGGGGGCTTTTGATTGGGCTGGGCTCAGTCTGGAAGAGACCCTGGAGCCCGTAGGACTTCCCAAAGAGGGACTGTTCAAAGAACTGACTGCACCCAAGAAGCCCCTTGACGAGCCACACCCATCGTAACCCTGGGCCAACTTCAGCTTCAACACTCTCTTGATGTTTTCCTTCCATGCAGCAGCATCCCACGAAAGACACGCGTCTGAACCCGTCAAAGCATACAAGTCCAGCAGATTCAAGTAGTGCACATGGGGCAACGTGGGAAGACCGAAAACAAGCGACTCTGGATCCACTCTGTCGGCCTTCAAGCGCTTGGGACGGCCGTATAAGCCGAACGAGTCGAAAAGAGGCACCAAAAAGCGGATCAACGTATCAAAACCCGGCACAGACGAGTGTTGTTCCGGCATGATGAAGAGCGATGTCTCCTGGCTATCGGAATCCAGCTTTTTCCCCTGCAGTTTGAAGTTGATGCTACCCTCCAACTTCATGATGGTACTTTTGTCGATAAAAAACGGCAGTTGTGGGTAAACGGCAGTGACGGAGGTTGCAGAGGAGATCACACCCAAAAGCGACTTCTTCTTGATGTTTTCCAGGTCGTAGAGCAACACACGGCCTGCACTAAAGCCCTTTTTCTTATTCTGGCTGGGCTCAATCACAGCATAGCATCTGCGCCAGGCCATACCCGAACCATAGCGGATCTTGACCCAATCCGAATGAGGAAACCGTTTTTCGGCAAGAATGGTTCGGATGTCCGATAATCTCAGGCCACGGGCCGATAAAAGCGCGCCTGTATATGCTTCCTGGAGCAGCAGGTACTCGAAATTGGCAAGACGGAGCGAGACAAACCATTCCTTCAACAGGTCGTAGGATTTGAGCTGGATAATAAAGCGGTTTTTCAAGGTCGTCAGCACAATGATCACGTTTTCAAGCTGTTGTTTTGCAGCTGGAAGCACCTTCATGGCGTTAAACACCGCATCCGTGAAGTTCAAGTATGTAGGTTTGCTGCTGGCTTCAAGCAACTGTTCCGGAGAGTTCTTGAACTTGGCCAATGACACAGCATCCCAGTAGGCCAACTGGTTACCGGTCAAAATCCCATACACCTCCTTCCACTCCCGGTCTGCCGGATTGCCATCGCCGTTGAGGTCGTTGTAAAGCATGAATATTCCTTCATGGTAGCGGCGGTGGGTCTGGGCCAGGAGCAACGTGACAATGGGCACGAGTTCAGGCGATACCAGGTCGTCGGGTTCATTTTGAGTGGCCTTGGCTTCCAGAATGTTCTTAGGCACCAGTGATTTCTTGGGCGAAAGAGCAAACTTCATCTAGATCTGGATTTGTCGTATGGGAGTATAAAATAGTAATTTGAAACTCGGAGTTGGGAAAATGGAATGATGTGGGGTTTGTGATTGCTTCGTGATTGGCTGTGAATATTTTCGTATAGACAGGAGTTTCAGGGATTTGTGTTTTATTGGATGGTTGGTGTTGCCAAAAAGAAGTGTCTCTAATCTTTCTTTGGGAGGCACCTAATGTTTCCCTGAAGTTCGATGAAATCTGGGTTTTGCTGAATGCGGTGCGCGCCTGTATGTAGCCGCCAGAGCCTATATGTAAGTTTATGGGGGCGAGAGACAGGGAGGTAGGTGGAGAACGAAAGGGGGGAGAATCCTGTACTTTGAAGGGTGGCTAAAGCAGAAGTGGTTGTTTTTAATGGAGAAGTGGAAAAACGGCGCGGGTAGATCTGTTTATGCACAATTCTGTCAATGGCATTTTGGTTTGCGCACTACCGAATATACATGCCAATTTCAAACATTGGTTTTGGCCCTTTTGACCCTTTTTGCCTTTTTGCCTTTTTTGGGAGATACCATACTGCGCAAATCTTTTGATTCCTCCCTCAAACTGATTGTTTACAGTGCAAAAATTCCGTTTTCAGACGCTCCAATCCGTGTCCAAACCCTTTGTCATGACTTCATCTTTTGCACGTACTGCATACAAACCCCCCGGGATCCGCACCGAGACCGTTATAGCGCAAATCTCACATGGCTTGGCACCTAAGCACGCTTCCACATCGGGAAGGAGCCTTCCTACTTTGTCATAATTTGAGATTTAATTTTCTTCGAATTTCTTGTCCATGCTTCTTCTCGCTTAAAGTGCACCAATGGTGAAAAAGCGTGTCCTAACAATAACAAATAAACAATCAATAAACAATCAATAAACAAGAATCAATAAACAATACTGCACCCCATGAACAATCAATATAGCAACAAATAAACACGACACGACACGACACGACACGACACGACACGAAAATAAATTAAGTACGAATTTGGATTTACCGAAACAGATGAATAAATGGCGTAATGAAACAATAAAACAATGAAACGATGAAGCAGATGAATTCATGACACAATTTTAGATATGAATTAAATTAAACATTGAAACATGAATTTATTACAATGATTCAGTATCAGATCAGACAATGTGTGACATTCCTTGACATTCTGATGCAGTAATCAACTGTAGTAATGTGGAGAATCTGGAACGATATGGAATAGTATGGTCCAAGAATTACTAGAGTCCATACCAGTGTACTGTGGTGTATTTTAGTAGTGTAGTGTAGTACTGGTGTGTAGTACTGGTGTGTAGTACTGGTGTGTAGTACTGGTGTGTAGTACTGGTGTGTAGTACTGGTGTGTAGTACTGGTGTGTAGTACTGGTGTGTAGTACTGGTGTGTAGTACTGGTGTGTAGTACTGGTGTGTAGTACTGGTGTGTAGTACTGGTGTGTAGTACTGGTGTGTAGTACTGGTGTGTAGTACTGGTGTGTAGTACTGGTGTGTAGTACTGGTGTGTAGTACTGGTGTGTAGTACTGGTGTGTAGTACTGGTGTGTAGTACTGGTGTGTAGTACTGGTGTGTAGTACTGGTGTGTAGTACTGGTGTGTAGTACTGGTGTGTAGTACTGGTGTGTAGTACTGGTGTGTAGTACTGGTGTGTAGTACTGGTGTGTAGTACTGGTGTGTAGTACTGGTGTGTAGTACTGGTGTGTAGTACTGGTGTGTAGTACTGGTGTGTAGTACTGGTGTGTAGTACTGGTGTGTAGTACTGGTGTGTAGTACTGGTGTGTAGTACTGGTGTGTAGTACTGGTGTGTAGTACTGGTGTGTAGTACTGGTGTGTAGTACTGGTGTGTAGTACTGGTGTGTAGTACTGGTGTGTAGTACTGGTGTGTAGTACTGGTGTGTAGTACTGGTGTGTAGTACTGGTGTGTAGTACTGGTGTGTAGTACTGGTGTGTAGTACTGGTGTGTAGTACTGGTGTGTAGTACTGGTGTGTAGTACTGGTGTGTAGTACTGGTGTGTAGTACTGGTGTGTAGTACTGGTAGTACTGGTGTGTAGTACTGGTAGTACTGGTGTGTAGTACTGGTAGTACTGGTGTGTAGTACTGGTAGTACTGGTGTGTAGTACTGTGGGGTACTCTGTATGGCTACTATAGTCCACTTATCTAGTGCAGTGTATTACTATAGTGACTTGTGTATTAACGTGATTATTAGTGACTTAGTGGCTTTACGATTATGGGGCATGGATAATTGTAGTAGACTAATAGTTCAAATGCAGAATATAAGCAAGTACAGTGCGAAGAAAGTAGGGCCACGGTACGAAAAAAGTAGGGCTACGGTGTGGAGGGTGCGAACAAATACCAAGAATTCGCACCTTAGAGAAATACCAAGAAATCGTGTGACTGGATCGACGTGTATTTGATCGCGCATTGCAGCTTTTGATCTACGTGTGCGTAAACAATACTATTATGGCCTATACTACATACACACCATACTACCGGACCATTATGCCCACCATCTAATATAATCTTTATATCCATTTTATGTCCATTAACATTATGCCCACCCTCTATGACAATTTTATACTCGATTTTGTGCCCATTATGCCTACCCTCTAAGACATCTTTATGTCTACTTTATGCCCATTATTCCCACCCTCTATGACGATTTCATAGTCTTTTTATGCCAATCTAAGGAAACACTAAAAAAATTTTTGGCCATCCCAATAATGCTGCTCATGGCTTGCCGAAAACAAAGTAGATAGTCGATTTTGTTTAAACATGAAAATCGCCTGCTGGAAATGGAACGCGTCTTTAAACATTAAACAAAATATTGGATACACATACATTCGAAGAAATGGCTTCATAGGGTAACCCAAGTAAACCAGCTTGCGTAGTTAAAAAAATGTGCCATGTAAAGATGTTTTTTTGAATTCGATGTTGAAAAGGGAGGGATACATGCTGATATGAAGGCTGCAGGTGTGGGCAAACCAAAAAATAACTACTACTGGTTTACATAGACCATCACTAAAAGGCTCAAAACAAATTTGCCAACTTTGAAATTATTAGGCCTAAGGATCCTTTGTTCTGCTTAGATATTTTATTGCTCAGAAACTGATTCTATTCCCTCACAATACCCTTTCTAATGGACCCCCTGTTTCTCTCATAATACCTTTAGGTCCCTGTTTTCCTATATAACTCAATACTCTTTCTTCCCCTACTACCTTCCTGTCTTCTCCATTCCCATTATATGTATTGCTTTTGGCCCGCCCTCTATTACAATTTAGAATCATTTTATTTCATTTTATTTCATTTTATTTCATTTTATTTCATTTTATTTCAGTTTTAAATGAAGAGATGTACGGATGTTATGGGTTTTCTGGTTCAGTACAAAACTTCATCATATCCATGTAGACTATTTTGAACTTTTCAAATCATTGATTTCCAGATAATGTTTTGCTACCAGTTTATTTGTATAATCAGTGTGGAATTGTGACTATAGAGAGGACAGTCCTACTAGTATACGGTAATTGTTGAACATGTGAGATGTGCAGCCCCGTGTATGCAGGTCATGTGTTTGTAGAGTCGACAAGTCCACATCAGCTAGAAGTGCTGGGGATCCAGGTGGCCCGTAGAGTAACCATGGTTCAAGATCCAGAGGTCCGTTCTTGCTATAAGATATCGATCTCATTGTGTCATCAAGATAGGTGAACACTTTACGAGAAGTGTTTACCTCTGGAGGAGCGTGAGTCTCTTGAGGAGTACGAGAAGATTTGGTGGGTCTGGTTTTGGGAGGCATCTTGCTATGTCTCCCTCAGTAGAGATATTCGATTAGTTAACTAAAAGAATATGTGGCGAAGGCCTCCTTATATATGTGGGAGTTGGCCTTCATTGATCCTCGGATGATCCTTGGATCCTCGGATGGTGCTCGGTTGTTCTAACAGCCAAGGCTTGGGAAAATAGCCACGCAGTGCCCTGCTAACCTAGAGCATTGTGCGCGCTTTTAGTGACTAAGTGCTATTTTTCAACAATAAACCGACCTGCATATAAACCGACCTCAAGAAATCACTCCTTTTTTTATAGTGTTTTTCAAAACTATTCAAACCAGTGCGACAAAATGGTTCAAACCAGTGCGACAAAATGGTTCAAACTAAAGCGACAAAATGATTCAAACTAAAGCGACAAAATGATTCAAACTAAAGCGACAAAATGGTTCAAACCAGTGCGACAAAATGTTTCAAACTAAAGCGACAAAATGTTTCGTACCCCTTCACAGTCTTTCAAACCAAATGGACAAGTTGTTGTATACAGCGTAACAAGGAAACCAGTTCAGTTCCGTCCGTTTTTCACCCTTGAGTGGTACTGCAAGACTCCAGTCCCAAATGTAGTGCATATGAGGCAATCGTCCAGATTTAAGATTTCAGAATATTGAATTCTAATAAAAGTTGGTGTGAAACATTACGCCATTTGGTTTGAACCATTCTGTCTTCTTGGTTTGAATAGTTTTGAAAAACACTGTATTACAGGTATACAGTACAGGTATACGATTTTTGTAGCTATAGGAGTTTATAACTGTAATACGAAGGAAAGTGGTGAAGTCAATAGGACTGGAGGCAAATGGTCATTCTTGAGACGAATTGTTGAAGTAGGGTGCAATAATAAGTCGCTTTCCATGAAGATATCTGGAATGTTGGGCTATCTGATAGGGGATTCGTTTGCTCTCAGTGTTCATTCAGGTAAAATGGAGTAGTCAAAGTTGTTTTTCTCTTGTGATTGGAAAAAGGATTCGTCATAGTAATCAAAGTCTTTATGGTCTATCAAACTCCATCTGGGCATCCGGGACTCCGGGACTCCGGGACTCCTGTAGTAAAATTCTAAAATATCCAGGTAATTCTCTTCAAGTCAAAGAGTTTAGCTTCGTAGGAGATTTGCCCATGGGTGAGCTAGTATATTTCTTTGAAGGATGCGATGTGCTGCTCCTACTCTGCGATACCTGTCAACGAGTACCTAGCATGTATGGAGGCAAGGTACTTCGTGGATATGTTGAGTGCAGACAAGTGAGATGTGTACATGCCCAAGATGAATGGGACCTGCAGACCATTATTAGACAATAGGGCGATGTGGACCCACGTCAATAGGGCGGTGCCGGCTCTTACCGACCAGAATAGTATAAGACGAGGCTGCGGCCGCGCCTTAGGTCTTTGGTCGTGTAACGTACAGCTTACATATCCCTGTATATCAGTATATACTAAAACACAAGTTGAAAATACCTGAGAGGCGTAGTCGCTTTTCAGAATGCAATCAATGGGCCTTTTTGTTGAAGAGCTCAGCAAGCTTCTTTGAGTTCAACGGCACTTCTCGACTTCCATACCGATACTTACATTGACCTCATCAATTTGCTGAGTAACAAGCTCATAGTTTGGTTGGGCGTAGTAGAGAGTAGTGAGTACGGTTCTTGTATCTTCATGGCGGCCTTGACTCATTAACCATCTGGGGGAATCAGGCTATTTAAAGACTATGAACACAAGGAAAGTGGAATGGACTACCTATATACTTTATTATTTATTTATTTTGTTTCTTATTTATATTATTTCTTATTAACTATTTATTTTTTTAATCTTCAGGTTGTGCTTTAGCTACTCAAAGTCAGTTCAGGGTCCACAAAACCTCAAAGCCGTACTAGGAATAGCATTAGCATCGTCTAAAGGGTCCCAAAGTTTGGGATAGGATTCTAGATCCCGGTCTATTTACATGGCCAGGCTCTCCATGTTTGAGTAGAAAGTCCAGTCAAACTTCGATTGGAGATTTGAGTGCTCCGAGAGACTCAAGGTACTGGTCATGAAAGTCAACTCAAGTATAGAGTCTTGAGACTCCCAAGTAGTATCTGCTGTGTCTCCGATTTCTTCTGGATACCTTTGCAGAGCTGGATTGGCATTGCCAGGCTCAATATCTATTGGAAAGAAAGCCTGGATTGAAGGGCAGAGAATTGAGGTTCTCCAGCCTGCGAGATTAGTCTCTGGGAAGAAGTCTGTGTTCATTGGGCAATTTTGGTTGAGCATTGGGTGGAGATTTTGAGTCTGATAGTCTGAGTTGGAGTCTAAGAGTCTGTGTCTAAGAGTCTGTGTCTAAGAGTCTGTGTCTGGGATTTGAAGTGAGGTAGAGGTTGAAATTGGTGGGGAAAATGCGGCTTATATAAGGCAGTAGCCGACTACAAACTCGCTTTCTGGTATGAGACCACAAACGTTGTTGTGCCCATAGAAAAAAAAGGAAGAAAAAAAAAGGAAGAAAAAAAAGGAAGAAAAAAAAAGGAAGAAAAAAAAGGAAGAAAAAAAAACATAAATGCAGAATCTCAAATGACATAGATCAAAACCTACATCATACGTTCTTTACTGGTGGGCCATACTTAAAAAGCTGGTTTAGGAAAGGCTGGTTTAGGAAAAGCTTGGCTTATCGGATGTATTGGATAGTTTTGGCATAATTAGAGGAAGCTGAAAAAACAAGGGAAACAGGTGTTTAATGCACAGTTTCCCATATTACCTGCAAGATCAATTTGTGGTTTGTGCTATGTGGTTTGTGCTATGTGGTTTGTGCTATGTGGTTTGTTCATCTCCCTAATTCGGTGTCATATGCAGAAACGCCTGGAGAAAGCTAGGGTACTTGAACAAGCGAAAACCGCATAAGACAGAAAATAAATCGTTTTGATCTGGTCTTGTGATGTCTTGGTATAAACATATACAAAAAAAGTGCTCTCAATGGGTGCAAAATCCTGCATACAATCCATACTCTATTGCACGGGTATCAAAGGTTCATCTACTCCGGTAAAAGGCCCCAGGTAGACCAGGCGGGATATCCGGCTAGCTGATGGGTATGTTACTACTACTACCACTACTACTACTCCCACTACCACTACTACTACTCCCACTACCACTACTACTACTCCCACTACCACTACTACTACTCCCACTACCATTATACCATACATTCTACTATACCATAAACTCTACTAGACACTAGACTATACTTGACTACCATAGATCACCATAGATCACCATAGACTCTATCTTACTATTGCGAGGCAATTCAATTTCTTTTCTGTCTCTCTCATCTCTTGACACGTTATGATAACTATCTTCCCATATGAAAAATATCTCTTCTTCTAATATCACACTTGCTCTTTTTTTCTCGAAGTTTACTACAACTTTACTTTTCTACCACTACCTCCCAATTTACTACAATCTCTATTGCCATACTGAAACTATTCTGAAACTAACTATTACTACTACTACTACTCACTACACTATACTACTACTCACTACACTATACTACTACTCACTACACTATACTACTACTCACTACACTATACTACTACGAGCTATAGTGTACTACTACTGAGGGTGAGCAGTGGCAGTGGGTGGTCATTTCTTTAGGCCATGGATACGAGAGCCAGAGGTCAATGGAGTTTGAACCTATCAATAGTGGACATACTTTCGAAGAGCTTCATTGAGTGTATACGCTTTCAAAGGATATTGTGCCCTGACTATAAATATGACTAATATAAATATGAATACTATGGATATGGCTATTATAAATATGAATACTATGGATATGGCTATTATAAATATGACTACACTATAAATATGGGTATGAAGATCAGAAATTACATATACGGTTACTTATTACTCTACTCTGTTCATGACCTAGTGAGCCATCCTCTATCAATTACCAAAAGAAGTACCAACAAGCGAGTCTTCTTTTCCCAATCAAGGTCCCAATCCCAGTCCTAGTCAAGGTCCATACTTTTTCCTCTTCCTCTTCCTCTTCCTCTTCCTCTTCTTCTTCCTTCTCTCCTTCTCTTCTCACTCACTTCTCCACCACTAGTCTGCCGTTGCACCAGACCATGGTGCAGTTCCTGTCGTCGCCGGAAAAGACCCACTTCTGGAGCAACTGGAGCATCATGCGCTCGTAGTCTGCGTGGCCCACTTGAGGCCGTTGGAACTCAAACACATCCACATTGGACCCGTGACTCTCTAGATCCACCAACTGTGCATCGAAACTCTTGCCCACTGCGAACGTGCCCACCTGCGCATCCAAACCACACGCCCGCGCCCCGCCCATGGTGCTCATGTACAATGCGTCACCCACGGAGATTTGACCCGCACTCTCCTGAGGTGTTTTCACTCCCTCACCTTTAGATGTGTTTTTTAAACCCTCACACTCCAATGTATTTTCCACACACTCCAATGTATTTTCCACACACTCCAATGTATTTTCCACACACTCCAATGTATTTTCCTTAAATGTCTTTTCCTTAAATCTGGTTTCGTCTTCACTGCGCTGTTGCCTCTTTATGGCCAAATGGTGAGACACTAATATCAGCGCCTTAACTACTCCCAACATCGACTGCTCGTAGCCTCCCGAGAGATCTGTGCCCAACCCCACGTTTATTTGGTCTTGGTAGAGATACTGATGTACAGGAGCCTCTCCACTGCTGATGAATGTATTGGAGGGGGGACAATGGGAGATGGAGCATTGGCGTTGCTTCAAAAGAAGGCGTTCTTGTGGCTGCAAATGGATGGCGTGCGCCACGATGGTTTTACCTGTAAGAAGCTTGTGGGCATCATAAACTTGGGCATACGCTTCGTGTTCGGGGAACGTTTGCTGCACCAATCGGATTTCTTCAAGGTTCTCTGACATATGGGTCTGAATGGGCAAGTTTTGTGTGCCGGCCAAATCACCCAATGAAGCCATAAGTTCCCTCAGACAACTGGGTGCAAACCGAGGCGTTATTATGGGCTCCAAGGTAAAGTTCGGCGGGAAACTGGGGTCCTGGTGGATTTGCCGGCAATGGCTGATTACCGCCTCGTTACCTTGCATGCACTCCTCATACGTCTCCTGGTATTCAGGATACGTGGGGTTGCAGTCCATACACACCTTTCCCACAAATCCACGCTGTCCTTTTTCCACTAGGAGGTCGGCAAACATTTTGGTGGTGTCGGTATCGATGGTGGTGAAGTAGCATGCGCAGGTGGTTCCATTGGAGAGGGTTTTTTCAATGACTTTCCGGTACACATGGGAGGAAAACTGGAAGTCATTTTGCTTATCGCCCACAAACTTGTTTTCCAATTCAAAGGTATAGTTTTTGAGCCAGTCCAAAAGAGGCAATTCCGATCCAATACCTACATTGGGGTACTGCAGGGCATGAATATGGGTATCGATGAACCCAGGGAAGAGAAATCTGCAGGGCCCCGAAAGATTGTGGAATTGAGCACTAGCAATGGTGGGGTACTTTTGGGTGAAGAATTGTTGGGGGCTCATGCCACTGTCAGCCTCATATGTTGCCATGCCAATGATCTTTCCATACTGGTCTACGGCCATAAGTGTATTGGGCCTGATCTCGATCTGGCCTAGCACTGGTGTGTGCACCAAAGTGGCGAGGTAAAGTGACGTCATATATAAGAGATTACTGGTGGATGGTGTGTTTTGGTTTTGGTTTTGGTTTTGGTTTTGGTTTTGGTTTTGGTGGGTGGTAATTGGGAGATGTTAGTGTTGACGTTGGAGGTGATTGTGGATAGATGAGAATTTATATCACAGTGCGGCGGCATGTCCGCGGCTTTTCCGCCTGACCATCAAGGTCCATTTGAAGTTTCCGTTCCACTTTTCAAGACACTTTCCCTCCGCCTTACCTGCTACCTACATTGATTTGGACTTTTTGAATAAGGTTTGACAGTGTTTTATATGCAGGTGGCCCATTTTAAAGTGTTCTCGCCAACTTTAATTCCACATTGTGTGGACCAAAATGTCCAGAATACAGACCAGGAGGCCCAAAAAAGATCCCAAAAAAGATCCTGAATCCCGAAATCATTCCAGCCCAGAAATTACTCCAGTTCGGAAATTACTTCAGTCCAGAAATTACATTCAGAAATTACTTCAGTCCAGAAATTACTTCAGTCCAGAAATTACATTCAGAAATTACTTCAGTCCCGAAATCATAGCTATCACCAAAATATTAGTTTCTTTTTCCGGTCATTTTCGTCATCTTATTGTGCATTCTGGTACTGTACTGGCCAAAATCGCGTATAAATGCCCAGCAAGCTTAAGCCCACCGAACCTATATTCGGAGCCAAAAATCACCTAAAAATATGGAAATTAAAGCAGCTTATAACTATTGAAAAATTGGATTTTTTAATATAAATTATATAAAAAACTTTTAGATAAATTTTAATTATTTATAATTGCCATTTTTTAAACCTAAAACCCGTACATCCCATTTTAAAGCACCAAAATATGTACCATTTTAAAGTACCATTTTAAAGTATTGCCATTAAATATTAATTGATTAATAAGTCATTTGTTAGACCCACCATGGGTCATAAACTACCTATGTGGAATTTGAAACGCTTTACTGGTCGACCAGAGGTTAAGCAGCCTCTTTGGCTCTACTGGTCCACCTCCATCCTCTATACTGGACTATATAAGGTGCGAAGGTTCTACACACTTCACTACTACTTTAGGACACTACACTACACTACACACTACACACTACACACTACACACTACACACTACACACTACACACTACAGGACACTAAACTACTAACTAAACTACTAACTAAACTACTACTATGATAAAACAAGACTGACCAGGGATCACAGTAGATTAAAACAAACATACCAATGAGCTCTAGGAGGCACCAGCGGCGAATGAACATAATAAACAAAGTACCTGACGTAACCTGAATCTAACATCATTGATTAAAAATTATTTATTGAAATTATTGACTAATAAGATTACTAATTAAAAATTATTGTTTAAAAATTATTGATTAATAAATTGTTGTATGGGGTAGGAGTGTTTTGAAAGAGGTGAGTGTAGTGTGTGTGAAATGAGTGAGCGTAGTGAGCGTAGAGTGAGCGTAGTGAGCGTAGAGTGAGCGTAGTGAGCGTAGAGTGAGCGTAGTGAGCGTAGAGTGAGCGTAGAGAATAGAGTATAGAGTATAGATCTAGATCTAGAACGTAGAATACAGTATAGAGTATAGATCTAGATCTAGAACGTAGAATACAGTATAAAGTATTGTAGATTACTTAACTCCTTTTTTACCTAGTGATAGGTACATCAGTTGGTCCTTTCGATTACCAAGGAGTACAGTCAAGTTTAAAATATTGACTGTGATTCATAAAGTTTATAGTCTCATCAAGATAGATAAATACTTGGGGAGTTAGGTAAGCTTGTTTTGGTTGTTTTTGGTGGGTCTGATGGGTCTGGCAAAAGAGAACATCTTGGAATGTTCCTCTAAGACAATATTCTGATTAGTTAACTAACACCAGGATATGGCCGAGAGTTCCATCCTATATAAATTTTGACTCTGCTAAAAGTATTGTGGGATCTGAACCTTGCTATGATATAGAAAAGGTAAGTAGTATAGCACACTCTAGGATTTTCAGGAGTGCACCTTCTTTTTCTGAAATGATTATTCGTGTTCACTCAACGAGTATAGAGTAGAGTAGAGTAGAGTAGAGTAGAGTAGAGTAGAGTAGAGTAGAGTAGAGTAGAGTATAGAGTAGAGTAGACGTTAGAGTAGAGTAGAGTAGAGTAGAGTAGAGTAGAGTAGAGTAGAGTATAGAGTAGAGTAGACGTTAGAGTAGACGTTAGACGTTAGAGTAGACGTTAGAGTAGACGTTAGAGTAGACGTTAGAGTAGTGAGTAGTGAGTACCAAAACTCAGGTGGTGAAGCACTCGGTAATGTACTCTACTGAAGTCAAGTACTCAATACCCGGTACTCATTCAACTAGGTACCCCGCGAGATCTTAGACGACTTTGAGAGTATCTTGCCTAGACTAGTCTTGCACTCTCGTACCTTATTCTGGTGCATCTCCTTAGTCTCCACTTAGTCTCCACTTATCTGGTTCTTAGCCGAGTATTTGACAGCCTCAGTCAACTTTGCCAAGAATCAATTACCTCAACACGTCAAATTTCAAAGTACTCTATCCAACGTTGCTCCACTCTAGCATCTCTGTAGCTTACCAAGTATTATTTGAACTTGACCGCTTGTTAGACGACTTCTAAAGGTATCTGATGACCATTAGCCGGGTACTTGAGTACTGGTTGTGCTGAGTAGTCAGTAGTAGGTAGTCAGTAGTAAGTAGTAAGTAGTAAGTAGTAAGTAGTA
>NKZN01001363.1:0-17621 GCA_002374485.1 Metschnikowia santaceciliae | reverse complement strand
TAGTAAGTAGTAAGTAGTAAGTAGTAAGTAGTAAGTAGTAAGTAGTAAGTAGTAAGTAGTAAGTAGTAAGTAGTAAGTAGTAGGTAGTGAGATGCTTCTTCTCTATAGATATCTCCCCTACAAAGTATGTATTATCAGATTCACCCAATTATGTGATATCGATTGCGAAATGGATTATGAAATAGACTGTGAAATGGACTGTCATATTCGATTTTCAGAGATGAGATATGTTGTACTATTCAGAAACCATGTGTCTTAGTATGGTCTCTGGTCTTACTATGATCTTGTTAGGACCCTTATGACTATTATGAAACTATGGTGATTCTATGATTATACATGGTATACATGGTTATACCATGACTATTACTATTATGACTATTGCTATTATGAACATTATCATACTAGGAGCCTAGAGTACTGGGTCTAGAGTACTGGGTCTGGTAAGAGTGTGAGTCTAGGATACTGAGTCTAGAGTCAGTAGTTACTGCTGTGTAGATCTCTGTGAGTGAAGATCTCTGTGAGTCAGTGTATTGTAGAGAGCATAGTGAAGAGAGAGTAGAGAGTAGAGTTTAGTGAGTAGAGTTTAGTGAGAAGAGTTTAGTGAGTAGTGAATAGTCAGTATAAAGTAGTGGCTAACGCGGGTAAAGTAGTGAGAATAGAATGGATCTAGAGTATTGAGTGTGGTGCGGTGAGGGAGTATACTTTCACTGACTCTAGTAAGTATACTGACTCTAGGAGTAGGAGTCTCTGGTGGTGTGTGAGTCTGTGGTGTGAGTCTGTGGTGTGTGAGTCTGTGGTGTGTGAGTCTGTGGTGTGAGTCTGTGGTGTGTGAGTCTGTGGTGTGAGTCTGTAGTGTGAGTCTGTGGTGTGTGTCTGTGGTGTGTGTCTGTAGTGTGTGTAGTAAGTTCTTTCACTGCCTTGAGGTCTCAAAGCTTGACTTTCGCTCCGCTTGGTATGTCTTGTTGAACTTCTCGTAGTCTTCAATATCTGTTTCGAACAATAAGTCATCCACATAAAGTATGATTAACATCTTTCTCTCTTTCAGCATCTGTTCTTTTGTCTTCATGAATCCATACGCTTCAAGCTGTTCAGGTATCATCAAGTACCATGATTTTCGGGGTTTTTAGTCCGTGTAAGGCCTTCTTGAGTTTCCATGTTTTGTATTAATCAACTTCCTGAATTCCCTTGGATGCATTGTGAAGTAGAGTGAGAATTTTGCTAATAAAGCCTTCTTGTTTATGTGGGTGTTGCAGCTAATGGTTATTCCAGATTGAAATACTCGAATAACCACACTGAAGGAGTCAGATAGTTTAAGTCATGGAGTAAACTGCAAAAAGATCAAGGATGGAATAGGCGAAAGTTGAAATAGACCAAGGATGGATTAGACCAAAGTGGAATAGGCCAAAGTTGTAATAGGCCAAAGGTGTAGACCATAAGTAGTAAAATAAGAATGACTACCAGTCTAAGATCAATTTGACGGTAAAGTGGTACCATAGATATAATAAACTCACTTCTGAAAATTCACTCCAGAAAAAAGTTCATTTGGCTTCTTAGGATTATTTTGCCCTAAACCAGCAACTTGTTTTGGCTATATAGTCTGTTTCTTGTTTGGTAGCTATTGAAGATCTCATATTGAGCTTTGAATGACTGGCTTTTCTTAGCATGAGAAGATAACCAAACAAGTATCTATAAGACTAGCCCTGTACTACATTATCCATAATGTAGTCCTCTATTCTATACTCGATTTAAATAACCACGTATACACTTCAGGATTAGTATAGATTAGTAGTTCATTGCTCAGTAAGCACTGTTGACTTAATTGTATCCTTTCTTGGGAAGAACAATCCATTTCATCACTTTTATAGTGTTTTGATATTAGATGTATTGGATAGTTGGTTAGCTCCAATTTTTGATTTGGATTTGTTGCTTCTGGATACCTTCAAAATCAGGGAATCTTCAGGTTTCTCGAAGTTGAAAACAAAATCTCAGGTGGCTTGAAGTTAAAAACAGATAAATCTCGTAGCTTCATCAGATATAAAAGGTCTTCAAAATTATTTGTTTGTTGAGAGTCCGGGTATTGTTGTCGCTCTGGTTTTACAAGACATTGTCCTGCAATTAGGATAGTATAGTATTGCTCAGTTCAACTTTGCAAGAATCTCATGGCTGTAAATACTAGTCTCAAGAATGTAAAACAAAACCTAGTCCATTCATTATTATTTTGATTCCACATTTTCTTTAGAGATAAGAATTGGTTCGGTTGGAAGAGCACTGAAAAATAGAGCACTAGAAGATTAGATATGAGACAGTACCGATGGATTAATCTGAAACACTTAAGTTCCAGATTCCTGTTTGATTGTCTTGTGAATTCTTGTGTGAATTCTTGTGTCTTATGGGTTCTCGTGTCTTATGGATTCCTGGGTCTATGAATTCTTATGTCTATGAATTCTTATGTAATGAATTCTCGTGTCTCGACTTTAGACTGGCTTATAGTTGTCAGAGTAGTCCAAGTTCAACATGTTGAGCCATATTAAGGTAATCTGTAAAAAAAAGGCTAATGATTATTTCAAGGGGGAAGGCGTCCTTTTATATTGTGGAGGCTGCTTTTTGTGAAACGTATGCACAGTGGTCAGGGGCTTGCATGGTTGCGAAAATGTAGCCCTACTAATATATAAGACCCCCCCGCTGCGACCTATGCTCACATTTTTTACCTCTCACTTTAGCAGCAACTTTAGCACCTCGAGTCGCACCCTACAGAACAATGACGAACGGTTAAAGACGAACAATAAAGATGAACAATGAAGATGAGCAAAAAAAAATGAGCAAAGGAGATGAGTAGACGAACCATTGACGAGAGAAGATCGATTAACACGTGGCATCAACCTCCTGTCATTCTATGGCCAGCCACACTATAATTGAGAACTTTATAAGCCACCACTTCATAATTCAAGCTATGACACTACTCTGGAGACTACTTCTTAACATGACTACAATACGTGGACATGACAGATTAGTTATACAGGTCGACAAGTCTAGATGCTACTTCAAATAATGCAGATCTATTCCTTTCTTGACTTTATTAATTGTTTATGTTGAGCAGTCTAGTCTATAGAAGGCCTATGATTGTAGAGTATGATTAGGACCCGGACAGAAGCAGTAATAGACTGGAAGTATATTAGGATTATGACAGAAACAGTAATAGACTGGAAGTATATTAGGATTATGACAGAAACAGTAATAGACCGGAAGTTAAATAGGACTGTCTGGAACCTATGGATTTACATATTTTTCTTCTCTTTTTTATTCAACGATGCTGTCTACAGCACCGGGTATGAAATTTTCAAAACAATTCATTGCCATGAATAACTTTTCTCCTCACTTCCTTACAACAAAGCACCCATAAGACCAATCACGGCAGCAGCTCCAATGGACTGGCCAAGCTGGTTGGCAGCTCCACTTGGGACAACGCTGACGGTGGCAGAAGTTGTAGCAGGTCTAGATTGGACTCTGGTGGCGCTGGATGCGACGGCAGCGGCAGAGGCAGATTCCTCGGCAGAGGCAGCAGCAGCAGCAGCAGCAGAGGCAACCGAAGCTATCTCGGCAGATCTGGCAGCAGCAGCAGCAGCAGGGTCGGAAGACAGAGCAGTAGAAACGGAAGGAGCAGCCGAAACGGATTCAGAAGCGTTGGATGAAACGTCAGATGAAACATCAGATGAAACAGCAGACGAACTTGCGGACGAAGAAGAAGCAGACGACGAAGCCTTTCCGTCACAAGAGTTACTGAAAGCAACCTTGGCAGCGTCAGCGTCTCCATTAGGACAGATCAGGTCCAAGCACTTGTTCATGGCGGTCTCCTGGGAAGAACAGATACACGATAAGTCGCTCAAGCTGCTACACGAAGAAGCCTTCTCCACCTGGGCCACACAAGCCAACAAACAGGCAGGAGGGGCAGCGGTGACTTGGTGCACGGAGGCAGCGAGGGCAACGAGGGCAGAAATCTTTAAGCCGTACATGATGAAGGTGATGGTGATATGAAGAAACGAGTGATGTGGTGGTTGGAAAAGGCGGTGTGGGAAAAAAATAAAGCGTGCGGTTTGGAGTGATGTGTGCAGGTCTTCGAGGGTGGCGCACGCCCAGCCTCCTATTTTTAGCCTCGAGAGACTCCAACGTAAACAAACATCACGTGACCAGCACCAATTAGGTTCTTGCCCGTTAGAGTCCACTCCACCCAGCACTTCCGTCATTCCTGTATAATTCTCCATTTTCGGTAATTTCATCATTTCTTTTTCATTTCTTTTTTTTTGCCACCTTTTCGACTTTCCCTTTTTCTTAGATCTTGATTTGAGCCGTGAGCCCCGAACCTCTGTACACCACCTCTGCAGGAAACTCACCAATGAGAACCAGAATCTCGGCCACCACATCCACGGCCAAGCCCCCGTTTAGAGCTCGGCGGAGAATATCGGCTCCGATCCCTTTGGAGATCTCAACGGGGATCCGGGGCGTTGTATACACTCCGGGAGGCACCACCACCACCTCACTATGCTCAACATGCGCTAACATGTGATCATCGTAGGATGCAATGCAGCTTTCGATGCGGGCGTTAATCTCCATATTGGAGAGGGGGTTGAGGAGAGTCACCTCGATCTCCGAACTCCAAAGATGGATCGTAGCCCCAAGAAGGAACGGACTGTGTGTAGATCTAGTCTCTGGTGTGGTATGTGTTGTGTGTAGGTCTGTGTTTATATGCACTCCGTATCTTGCAACCATTCCTCCGTACATTTCTAGATCCGTTTCGTAGTCGATTTGAGGAACCTTCAAGTCCCTAACCTGAACCTCCCGGAGCATTTTTGAAAGTGGATCATCTCCGTCTGTACCACTAACTCCAATAAACGTGGAGTTTGATCCAGAGATCACGTGACTCAAGAAGTCCTCTACCATCACCCGTTGCAGTTCGGACACGTAGAAAAAACTCAAAAGTGTAGAGAATTTCTGTCTCTTTCCACTCTCTTCAAGCAAAAACCCAGACATCTCGGCTGTTCCGATCACTGTGCCATTATAGGAAACATCGAAGGCTAACAGCTCTGAAACGGCCAATGTCATATTCAAGCAATTGGAGATTTCAAAATCCACCACGATTTCAATCCCTTTTTTGCTTGTTGAAGCCACCATTATGTTCTCTACCTTGGCTTGCATATTAGCCAAGAACTTATCAACAATCGATCTTCCCATGGTTTGGGTGCCCATAAGATGCTTGGATTGGAACACCAAGTCCTTTATCCGGGTGGTTAGGAGCTTCAGTCGGATATCCGCCAGAACGATATGAGCAGTCCAAGGAGGGAACTCGAAACCTCCGTTCAAAAAGGTGCTCAAAATACGGCCCAATTCCGTAGGGTTCTTGACCTTCACTTCCGTATTAGGAAACCATGCAATCGCATTGGTGTAGCGCTCTTTGTTGTCCATGGAAAAGGAGACTTGGCCTTCGGAATCGCTGAAACTCACCACTTTTCGGCCTACCCCTCTCTCCCTCTCTCCATTTTCTCTCTGAACCTCACCTTTACCTTTTTGTGTCTCTCCACTTTGCTTTTCGAAAGCATAAATATGCATGGTATAATTCACCCTGGATGCTTCTGCATAGAAGCCGGATGACTTTAGGGGGATCTCCATAGCCACCGTTGCCTTTGTGCTGACCACGGCCGAGAGTTTTTCGTCTTTGGTGAAAACCTCAACGCTCAAGTCCTCAAAATTTGACTCTGATTCTGGAAAAAGGGGCTGAAAAAGCTGAAGATCTGCCGGAATCGGAACCTCTACCTTGTGAGGAGTCTGGAGAAAATCCAGGAGCCACTTGGGGAGGTCCTGGCCTGGCTGGGTGTTCACATAGGCACGGATCATATTATCATTGGCTAAAGAGCCCATGAATTTGTTAAATGGAGAAATGCCATCCAGACACTCCTCAAGCAATTCCGGGGCCACTTCCGAAACAAGCAAGTTGATATTTGTGGTGGGAATGGAGGAAGGCCTTATGTGCATACCGCTGGTATTAAACACACCCAAGCGACGGAGTTTCATGTCACAGTCCGGCACTGAAAGATCCCATTGCATATTCTGGAGGTGGTAATTGACAGGCACCTTTTGGGAACTATATGCAGACACACTAAGGCGGAGTTCATCTTCACTTAAAGAAAGCGAGAGATTTTTGAGCTCTAACGTCGTCAGATCGGAAAAATTCAATGGCACGTTGCAGCTCAAGGTCTCATCCTTCTTTGTGAATTTGAAGAGCCTTTTTTGGATCACAGGGTCCATTTTCACTGTCACTTCAAGCTCCAGTGGAGGCTGCAGACACAGTTCGAAGTAATTACTCAAAACTGCAAGTCCGTGCTTTTGCAACGCAAAGCTGGTATTGAACTCGATGTAAGAAACCCGGTTATTGGCCAAATTGAGCGGAATCCTGGGTACGGATGCACTAATTACGTGCGTGGGATTCAACCCTCTTGCACCCACGTACACATCACATTTATCCGCAGTAGCCACTGAAACACTGCCAACCATGGCTGCAGCCATATACATGGAAAACCGGAGAAATGGGTTGCGGATCAGAGAATAGTGGGAGGCTATGCTGGCCATGACCTGCACACAGACCCCATCGTCATCTATCGATACCACCGACACGCTTTCAGCATTTGGAGTGAAGCCCTGCTCCACGATATCCGAAATATCCAAAAACATGAATCCAAAATAAGCTAGTAGAACTAAAGCAAAAAAAGCAGCCAATGAAAGGAGGAACCTGGCACTCACTGGGGCCTTATGTGCAGGCCGCCCGCTTTCCAAGTCTCTTCCGTCCCTAGGAAGAAGAGGCGACGTTTCTGACACCAGGCTATCCACAGATGGGCTTGGTGGATATATATAAGTATCCTGAAGCGGAGTCGAAACTGCTAGAGGAGGCAGCAGAGACCGAAGCACCTTTGCACTCAACAGAGGGCGGAGTTTAGATTCACATTCGCCCAATTCGGTCAGCCCTGGTGTTACATCTTGGTGATGTCTGATTCGGGGAGTTTCAGGCCATGTTTCATGTGCTGGTGTCCGAGGTGTCTGAGGTGTTTCAGATGTATGCACGGTATTGGACCTCTCCCGCACTGAGCCAGTCTCTGCACATGTTTCAGAAGAACGTATTTGACGTGTTTCAGAGGAACATGTTTCACTTGTTTCAGATTTGTGTATTCCACCATCACGTGCTTCATTTTGTGCTTCTGTTTCACGTGTTTCACTTTCACCTGTCTCACTTTCTCGTGTTTCAGATGTCCCGCATGTTTCAGATGCTATTCTTGTTTCAGATGCTTTACTTGTTTCAGGTTCATGCGCTGACTGCACACTCTCCTCAGGACTTTCCCCCTCCGCCCCTAAACACTGTTTCATGTGTGTTTCATCTTCAGCCCCCTTGGATCCCAGACATTCACTGGAATCGCCACCCAAATTGGAGGGTTGTGGCTCAATTCCTTGAGAGGAATCCTCTTGTGATGGGCTGGAACTTTCGATGGTTTCAGCCTTGGTGTCTGCATGTTCTGGTGCCTTCTTGGGCGCCTTCTTCCCACGCTTCTTCGTATTCTTCTTCCCTTTTCCATTCTTCTTTCCCATTGTGCAGTCTCTTCAGATTCTTTCAACAGCGTTGAAAGTGAATATGTAAGGAACAGTTTAGGATGAAACCTGCTTGAAACTTGGTGTAATGGGTGTAATAATGGATGGAATGCAAGCCCCTGCCTATTTGAGAATGGTGAATAGAGATGGGGCACGTGACATACACGTGACCACCTTTATACTTTCCTTCCACCACAACTACCAGCAAGTCCAACACCTCAGAAGTTGTAACAGACATAATACAAAGTAGGGTCATTGTGGGTCATTGTGAAATTAATTCAGGTTCAATTGACAACAAAAAACTAAAAAGATTGCAGCACCACAATTTCACACATGGTCTCCCACTGCATTACTCACTGTGGCCCTAAGTGGCTTAACTAACGTTGATCGGACGGGAAACAGTGTGTTCCACTTGGTATGGCCGCAACCAAAAGTCGATATTTTCACATCTTTACACCTACTACTATATTGTACATGTTATTGTATTGCAAGTGTGAGATAGTGATTCAAAGAATTAATTGACTACAGCGCATGCTTTAATAATGTTTATAATATATCAACACTAACAATAATAGAAATCCTAATGGAATAAACAAACTATGGCAGCCCAATGGGCGCCTGTATAAAAAGATCTGTTGTCAAGCAACGTCTCGGCATCAGCCAAGGCGCCATTCAACCTCTTATGGTACACGTACAGAAGGTCTCTTTCTGTAGATTCTGTAGAAACACATTTTCTGGCGTCTAGTGGACATGGCCGTGGCTGTGAGCATGGTCATGTTGCTGGACGCTTGGGTCAACGTTAGGGTCCACCGAAGGGTCGATGCTGGGATCCACAGGTGGGTTCAGCAACGAGGGGTTGCCAGGAGCGGCTTCCATAGCTGCAATTACAGCAACGTCTTGAACAGAGGGGTGACCAGAGTCCTCATGGTGGTGTTGGTGGTGGTGGTGTTGAGGGTGTTGGAGCTGGTGGAGCTGTTGCTGCTGGTGTTGCATGTGGTAAGGGTTTCCTTGAAGGTGCTGATGGTCAAGCATATCAGGCTGGAAACCAACAGCAGCAGCAGCAGCAGCAGCAGCAGCAGCATTACCCTGACTGCGGTGCAAAGGTTTTTCAACCAACGTTCTGGTGTACTTGGCTCTCTTCTTCTTGCCTCCAATCACTGCGAAGTTGGGCTCCGGAGGGTGGTTGTGGGCCGGGTGGATCATTCTCAAGATCCACATTTCCGAGTCCTTCTTGTCGTCATCGTAACCGTCAAACTCATTAGGGTCCTTCTTGATCTTCTTGGACTTGTCCTTCTCGGGAGGGTACAAGTTGGCCACCAATCTGTAGCCACACTTGGATCTCTTAGTGTATGCCACTCTTTGTCTCTTGGTGGCATCCTTCACAGTGGTTCTAAACAGTCCGGATCTCTCACACTGGAAGTACACGGCCTTGGGCTTGGACGAGTTGATCACGATCTTGCACAGCTCCTCCTCGTTGAGCACATTCTTCACGTACTTAACTAGGTCCAGCTTGCTGGAGAATGTCTTGATAATGTCTCCCTCGCCGTGGCGAGACACCAAAAAGCCACCATTTTCGTAGTCAATGCCCGCAGTAGGGAGTCCCAATCCGTGCTGGTGTTGGGGCATTTGCTGCTGGTGCATCTGCTGCAGCAACTGGTGATGAGGCATCAGTTGCAAAGGGTGGTGCTGTTGCATTTGGTGCATGTGGTGGTGCTGTTGCTGCTGCATTTGATGGTGTTGTTGCATCTGGTGGTGCTGTAAAGCCTGTTGTTGCAATTGGTGTTGTTGCAACTGGGCAGCAGCATTGGCAGCGTTCATGCGGTGGTACTGGCTGTCTTCATCATGATGGCCAATAACCCCAGGGTTCTGGAACTCATGACCATTGGCCAAGGCAATGGCGGCCGCAGCGGTGTGGTCCATTTGTTGTTGGTGCAAATGGTGTTGTTGTTGGCCGAGGTGAGACTGTTGTTGTTGTTGTTGCTGTTGCTGTTGCTGTTGCTGTTGCTGTTGTTGCTGTTGTTGTTGTTGTTGTTGTTGGGCAAGTCCTTGGCCGACAGAGGATCTTTCGTTGGAAGTCGAAGGTCCAGACATGGAATTGTGACGGGGTCTGGCGAACACGAGTAGGTCTTGCTGGGGATCCTAAGACGTGTGGCGGATGGCTCTGTCTTGGATGGGGCAAGAGAACTCTGGGGCGGAGAGGTAGAGGTAGATTCGCAAAAAGCTGAGTAGCTGGCGGAATGTTTGTTTTTTTTTTTTTTGTTTTTAGGAGCGGAAGCTGAAGGCGGGAATTTTTTTAGGAGTCAGGCCTGGCGTCAGCAGGGGAGTTTAGGGCTTGTGGGGTGGTGTTTGGTTAGGTAAACAGAGGGTGTGGATATAATCTCTGTCCTGCACAACTTGGGGGAGTATATATGGCAAGCTCAAGTCCTGGACATAAAAGTAGTAGGTGTGTGTGGAAGAGGGATTGTTGATGTTGCGAGGTGGTGGGCACGCGGGCGTGCGCGGGCCGGAAAAAAGGTGTTGTGTGCAGGCGGCCAATCATCATTCTTGTTTGTGCGCGCTTATTCGCGCTTTCGCGTCCCAATTCCAAACAAACACCGCCTGGTTATGAAGTGTATTGTGCGATTGGGTCATTCGCACCCACGGCCCTGCCTGCCCTGCCTGCACTGCCACTGGTCAAGGTACATCATAATTTCATAGAGTAGATCACAGTAGATCGGAGTAAATCGTATTTAATACAGGAGATGTGAGTAGTCCATGGTAGAACCTTAATTGGATCATAAAAACTCGAATTTTTATGGTTTGTCTTTAGAGATCTCTGTGGGACTTAGGAGCGAATGTGTACATACTAGTGAAGAGTCACGCACTCTAATGTGTGAGTCCACAACATACCAAGATCCACCACTACACACTATAAATTGGCCACAATACGTTTATATTTCAATATGTAGATCTCATGTAGATTTTATTTATAGACATTATGAATTAGTAAAAAAAAATTAAAAAAAAGGGGGCGGAACTTAGATCACCATGGAGATCACCATGGACATGTACCTTGTGGATGTACCTTGTAGATGTACCTTGAAGATGTACCTTGTAGATCATATTTGGAGCAGAGAATTAAGGAACTAGATTCTAGACTAGTAATTTAACCAGATGCCAGATCTTGAGACAAGGTATATAGAATAGTAATGATCTAGAGACTATAGCGTACTATAGACTGCCCAGAGGTAAAGTATTATACCATGGTTTTTATAGATATAGATTTAAAGGATACAATTGTTTTTGCTGTTATGGATTAATGACTGTGTGTTTCAAAAGAACAGATGTAGTATGGAACTGACCAACACTGAACACATCCACTGTGAGTCATAGTAGAACTCATGTGTGGAACTCATGGAACCCATAGTAGAGCTCATGGAAGTCATAGATCACCACATAGATGTCATGGTATATTAAAACGGGTGCTGGAAGCTGGATTAGGACGGTGATTCACTTCAATGTGCTTTCAAGCTTTAAGGTAATGGTGTTCATCTCATATAGGTGTTCATTAGAATATGTAGACCTGTGCTCTTCATAATTGGTCCACATGAAACACCATCATAAGCAGGTAGAAATAATTTTGGACCATTGGAAGAGTTCCAGAATACCGTATGTGAAGAATATACCATTGATTAGGGGCGGGGCATATCACAAAAGTACTGGACGTCCATAAACTTTAAATTTTCCATGATGTTTACTCACCAATTGAGAGCTGTCGCCACCAAAATCCCAAAACTACCATATTCTGCTACTTCTTGTGGTACCCTGCTTTGTCCCAAAATATTCTAGAAGCTGATCTTTCCAATACATATACACATTACTTTAGTTGACTACTGTTTCTATGTCTTTAGGAGTGATATATTAAAGCTATAGTGTCTGGCTAGTGTCTGGCTAGTGTCTGGTTAAGGAAACCCATTATTTCTTAAGACTTGCTCTCTTTGATTCAATTTGGAGTGAAAATGGCTGGAATGGTTCAAGTGTCAAGTGTTCTCTCATACTGAAGATGTATTCTATGCTATAGTACTCATAAATACTAGGTGTGGTGGGTGTGGTGGAATACCAAATTCAAGAAGACCAATCCAAGACATATCAGCTCATATAAATAGAACCATCTAGTCATACCTCAGAGCATTTGAAATCTTTTTTAAGCCTTGCTGTATCATTAGTCTCAGTCAATCAACCCTAGTAAGTATTTGTACCTATTGGACATCAGTAGATATACCTCCTCTAGTCACTAGCAGTTGTTAAAAATGCACTATTTCAACTTGTCCTTAATACAGATTGGTTTGGATCCTTTTCTGGCCTCTGTGAAGAAGGGGGGGCCTTTCTGGAATGTGGTGGCGCATTGTTCGTTCCATGGTATTAGTATCGCTGGCTACTTTAAACTAGAACTTCTGTCTCTCCATTGACTAGCTACTGCTCGAAACCTGTTTACCATCTATACAGATAATGATGGCATTACTAAACCAACTACAATCTTGCCTGCTTTTTTTGTCTACCAGAAAGAGACTTTTTTTGACCTACGTATCCATATGCTCCTTTAGAGACTACACTATAGACTGATACAGTCCTACAGGATAATATTGGAGACTCATAATGAGAGGACTACAACGAGATGAACAAAGCAAGTGAATGAAGTTCAAGTGTCTCTATGGATATGACAGGAACAGCTCTATGCCCTTTTTGACCGGCTCCTGGAAAACATATAAGACTGCGTTGACTTCATGATTTCCCTCGTGTTTTTCTGCACCAACGACCTCACTCCTCGAGATCAATTCCATACACGTCCTAGACCCAATGGACTAGAGACACATGCACTATGGCTCCTCCTGGGGGAATAGTTACTTGACGAGTTTTTGTGGTATGGTCCAAGAACTGGCTCGTGAACCTGGAGAACTAGCTCCCTAGCCCCAGAAATCCGTGTCTGAGCTGAACATGCATTCAGTGCTATATAGTCGTTGGCCTTCAAGGTACGGTTGCTTCCCCATGATTGGAATCAGAGTGAAAATTGAGGCTATACAATGTATAGAGTATACTAGAGAGCCGTTCGTTTACTATAGTCGTGCATTCTCGGGGTTATCATCTTAGGTCACTCCTGGTGTTAGTATGTTCTGTTGAGAGTGGGCTTCACAAACCTGTCTTTACAGTCTTTGTCAGTAGACGTTTCAGTAGACTCTAGGTACATATAATTTAATCTATTCGAATCTGACTCATAGTTCTACAGGTAGCCAATAAGGACAGGTGCGTGTCAGGTGCTGTCTCACGTGAGCCCATAGTAATCCACAGAATGTTTTTGAAAGCTTCTGATTTTCAAGTAATGTGTATTTTGAGAATCTGGGTCTTTTTTTTGGATCAAGTAATGATGTATTAGACATTGCTAGATGTCTGATTATCAGAAACTCCTGTGTAGATATGACTCAGTCATCAGTGCGTATTAATAATCACGAACCAGAAACACTATAATTATGAACCAGCAATACTATAATCACGAACCACATACACTATAATCACGAACCAGCAATACTATAATCACGAACCACATACACTATAATATAAGGTCTACACTTATCCTAGAATATACCATAATAGAATTTGGACTGAGCCAGCCTTCCAAGCCTATGACTAAGATCAGACTATTATTTGACTATGATCTGACTATTATTTGAATATGATCTGACTATGATTTGACCAAGACCTGGCTATGTTTTGACCAAGACCTGACTGTGGCTTGACCAGGATCTGACTGCACATACAACGCTACTACTCTACTGTATCATTATGGCAGTATAGTCGAATAAACCCAGTTGGTGAATGGTAATATATACAATCACCAGTATGAAGTCCGGATTTACTATTATAGGTACCAATATAAGGTGATTTCTTATTTTACTAGTACAAGTGTACCGTGATATTTCAATAGAGGAGGAGAGGAGGGGGCATTCAGGAGTTACTGTACAGTTTTAAGCTGCCTATCTGCAGCATCTTTGTATCTTGATTGGTTAAAGCCAAAAAACCGTTACAAAAATCTTTTCCAAGAGAGTGGTGTGAGTGTTGATTTGGGTGGCTTGGAGTATGCGTCAGGGAAGGAATAGGGTTTGCAGTGCGTACTAAAAGAACCAGGACAGAACTCAACAGCAGCTTTCGAAGTGGAGCAGGGCTCAAAACTGGTTTTAGCTAAACCATATACAAAATATTGGGCCCAACGATTGTCCAAACAATGTGAATGGCTACATTAGAATAATACCATTCATGAACCCAGAGCCAAGAGCCAAGAGCCAAGAGCCCAGCGCCATGAGCCGATCCGTCCGGTATCTGAGCCTACTGTTACCGATCGGTTGGCAGGCACCCCCTTTGGATGTAGTCAGCTACTAAGTTAAGAGCTGCCAACCACCTAAGCTAAGAGCTACCAACCACCTAATCTAAAAGCCATCAAGGTCAGCAGCAATCAACAATTGGCTGACTAAGTTGGCCCTGCTGTCAACTACTCAAGTATCCCGATTCCTCTCTCTAGGGAATATCAGCGAATATAGTATCGATCAGGTATTAGATGTACTAACAAGTATCTAACAAGTACTACTAGCTGTTCTTGTTGGTTTCCCAAAGCAACAGCTACTCATACACTATGTCCGACATATAATCATATCTCTGATACCTTTGTCTGTGAAAGTGATAAAAGGGGATAATCCTCCTAATAAGAAAGTGTACCATGATTTCAAAGGCTATTATTCTATGATGCTATGATACTCTATGATACTATGATCTCTATGATACTATGATCTCTATGATACTATGATACTATGATACTCTATGATACTCGCATTATCACTATAATCTTTCTTTTTTTGCTTGCTCTAGACCCACTGTACAGTAGTGTTTCTGGTGGACAACTAGCCACGTACCTTGGGCCACTTCTTGTGTGTGGAGACTTGAGGATATGGACTCATTGCAAGAATCGTATAGTATAACTTGAGATCTAATTGGTTGTGCTCATCTCACCTATCAAGTATACTGGAGTGTCGTTTTTTAATAGACTGTGATGTCTATGTGTAGTTATAGATAGTGTAGACCTGGTAGGATCTATGTATCCACGTATAATCTGGAGAAGGAGCCTTACAGTATTATTGAGTATAGCAAGAGTGGTGGATGTATTACTGGAGTAGTACTATAATAGGGCTAGAGTAGTATTAGAGTAGTACTAGTGTAGTACTAGAGTAGTACTAGTGTAGTACTAGAATAGGACTAGAGTAGTACTAGTGTAGTACTAGAATAGGACTAGAGTAGTACTAGTGTAGTACTAGAATAGGACTAGAGTAGTGCTAGTGTGGTACTAGTGTAGTACTAGAGTACTGGAAGAAATTACTAGAATATTACAACCTGATGTAAAGGTAACACCACAATAACTCCATATACGTTTTTACCAGTGATTTTGGATTGTTGGAACGTGTTGGAGTGGCTGCAAACGAAAAGACATTCGGCCTGCATATAAGCGCATCCCTCCAATTTCATCCAAATTTTTCCTTATAATAAAGAACAAAGCATAAAACCTACCACCCTAGTCATTTTTCTCTCCGGTCAAATTCGGATTTTTGGCGTGCTCTTAAGTATACGTAATTTCGCACCCACTGTGCAATCCATATAAATACTGTGAATCACTCACCAAACTACAGACCACCACTGGACTAAACCATAGCCCAAACCATAATCAAAGTGAAAAATCAAAATACAAAACAAAAACAAAACAAAAAACAAAAACAAAAAGAACACGTGTCAAAAATACAAACACCTTAATATCACACTATTTACCTTTTCCTACTGCTGAATATGACTATGGGGCCAGTCAGGGTTTGGTACTGCACACAGCCACATGTACCCATATTAAACCACGCGTTCTCACTACTACACCAACTTCCAGACCACTACATCCTCATACTTATAAGTTATAATTTATAGATAATTAGATATTGGACATTGGTACTAATATAAACACCTGCATATAACAGCATGATCTCTATAGTGGATGAAAAGACCCGAAGCCTTGATAAAGAGCTTCATTGGCTTGTTAGCCAGATCATCACCCCAGAGTTCCCCCAGCTCCTAGAAGCGCTCCAGATATGCTCCAATCTTCTCCTTTACAATACCCCACAACATCCAGACGCTTCTAAGCACATAGAGCGTGGCCCGCCAATCACACTCCCATTTTCCTCGGGAAAATCCGACGAATTTTCGGGCATTATCGTCCGAGATGGTGCTTACATCACCAAAATGAGTGCTAGCGTCCGGGAAAAACACTTCAACCGTGTTATAAACCGTCTATCGCTCCGCAAACCATATCTACTTCTGCAGGTCTTGACTGCCAAACAGAGCATTGATGCTGCGGTGGAACTAATAGTACAGGCCATGTCGATCTTCGACCACGAACCCAGTGTATGTGAAGATCATAAAGAGGTTCAGGAATATCATAGAGAGAGTCTGGAAGATCATAGAGAGAGTCTGGAAGATCATAGGGAAAGTCTGGAAGATTATGGGGAAGATCATAAAGAAGAAGGTATTAGGGAAGACGCAGAAAAAGACATGAATATACTGTGTGGGGCAGAATCCCATAAACAACTCGTGGAAGTGTTCCAGGAACTCCTCAAAGAACTCCAAAAAGCCAAGTCTAGTCTCCAGCTCCCCACAGATCCCAACTTAGTGTTCCCACAGCACGTGACCTCCGAGTCCATGTTTGAGCCCGATCTTTCTGGCTCCATAGCTGTGGATATTTATTTGAGTCTGGCAGAAATCTGCATTGATATCAAGGACTTGAATCGTATCGTGGAGAAGCCGTGGTGTGAAATTGACCTAGCCTCGGGAAAGCTGTATGTGGATAACCTCCGAGACCAGATGTCCCGAGGCAAGGATGTGAATGTGGAAAAAGACGAAGGTGGGGTCTTTCTGAGTGTTCTAGGCCATCTCCTGTTGAAGCCCCGCTACGATACTCAGGATTACATCACCCGGTGCGTCACCTATAATAATAGTGTGGTGATGGTCAATAAGAAGCTAGAAGTTCTGAGTGCAGACCCAGTGCTAGTGAGTGCTTTCACCAAACTCGATTCCGTGGAGTACATGGTCAGCAGCTTTCTCGAGAACATCACCAAGTTGAGTCGGTCCATCAAGTGAGTGTGGTACTTGCCCAGAAATGTGCCCAAACTGTCCAAAAGTCTCCCAACATCCCTATTTCACCAACTTTATTTTTTTCCAAGTAATCGTTCAGATATTACGATTACTACGATTACTACGATTACTACGATTACTTTGTTTACTAGATCCTGGTCCACAGCTGGGATAGTCTCAAACTGACCACGAGATAGGCCCATATGAAGCTTTCATGGACAACAAAGTCCAACCTCAGATTTTGTCTTCATTGTCACACGATATTATTCTAATTTGCCATGTACCCCCAAAGGCCAGAAACAATATTGATTTCTTTTTGAAACCAGGCTACCTCAATTCGTCACATTAATCAGTATCACGTGCTCTTATAGTCTGGAAGACTACCACGAATTATTACAAACAATCTGAGTATAGTCCTGGTCACAAAGCTCAAATAAGTGTACTATTTCCTCCTTCTAACAAACTGAAAGAGCTATCAATAAGTCTTTCACACTATTAGGTACTCCGGGATTAGTACTACTCTCTACTTGATCACCAGTAATGGGTACACATTAGCCGTATAGCACTGTGATACGGTTAGATAGTGTATATTCCAGGGGTAGACATTTAATACCAAGATATCGATAAATTAATTTGTAGAGTTGGTTAGGTCAATAAAGAAATCATCCAATTTATAGAATACAACAGAACCTGTAGTCTGCCGTCGATAGTTATAAATTTAGTGTCTTGTGTAGTGTAGTGTAGTGTCTTGTGTAGTGTAGTGTAGTGTCTTGTGTAGTGTAGTGTAGTGTCTTGTGTAGTGTAGT
>NKZN01001361.1:0-34491 GCA_002374485.1 Metschnikowia santaceciliae | reverse complement strand
TTGTGCGAAGGGGTACGAAACATTTTGTTGCACTGGTTTGAATCGTTTTGGCGCGCTGGTTTGAATAGTTTTGAATAACACTGTACTGACTCTTCACGTTCAACAAAAAGCTTTCACCCACTTATGACCTGCACATAATAGATCACTTAAATGCATACAACGCATCTACGAAGTACCTTGATTCGGTACATGCTAAGTACTCGTCACAGACTAATTGAGTTGAAAAAAACCTTGATGAAATTTGCTGGATACATTAATTGAATCATCCGATTTTCTATCAACAGCTTGAGCTACACGTGAAGATCGTTTTGTGAGCCTAGTAGCGGTTGAGATATTAGCACCTACTGCCTCAGACGATATTGATTAATTACTTTAATGGAAAAAGGACCGTATTACTTCCCAATTCTCAACACTCAGCATTCGCCGTTTTTCTTTCATGAAATTTAACACTCAGCAGTATTCGTCAAAGATCTAGAAGCCAGTTTCTCGTGTCCCTCGGGTTCTTTAGAAGGAATGAGGTAGACACCTACTGGGGAACATGTCACGAACGGCAAAGTAGGGGGCTCACTCACTTCAAGATCACGGAAGGAGCTTTGAGGGCTCTTACAAAAGTAGGTCAAGATATTTTTAACCTCGAAATCGCCATCCAAATGTACATTAAATGGAGGCACTCTCGCACCTTCACCAATAACTAAATAATTGTTGAGAATATCAAAGACCTTCTGAGTGTCACCTTCTACAGTAGTAATGACTCCCTTTTTCAATTCAAATGTGGAGATAGGAGAAGCTTTTTCAGTAAGAAGACCAATGAAACTGACGTTGGGAGTAAACACACTGCTGATGGCCTCAAAGTTGCCATCAATTCTTGCGTAGAGTATTCGAGGGTCTGCCCAGGAAGTTATAGCGAAGATGAAGATAATGATCTGAAAATTTTCATTAATGGTATTTGATTGCGATGATTTGTGATGAGGATTGAGAGATATAGTGCCTCACATATTGACTACCAGCGGACGGAATCCAAAAGTAGTGACACATTGTTTTAGAATAAAAGACAAAGGAATCTGTGATGATTAACTAGGATAGAAAGGGTATTTTGCACGTAGTCCAAGAAATTTTTCTAAATTAGCACGTTCGTAATAAATTGCTGTGCTCTGTGATTGATGCCAAATCAAAACTCTGGAAACATCTGGTGAAGCTATTTTTTTCACTTTCATAACGAGCCCAATTGGTATTCAACTAGAATTTGAAGGAAATAGAGGTAAATATAGTCAAGACGTAAGATTTTTGCTGGCACTTTTTTCACTACGATTTTTAGGATAGCATTAGTGTATGGTGCAGCGATACATAACAGTAGCTACAGCCAAAATTTCGTATACTACTACGGAAACGGATTAGTGAATCACTGACTAGAACTAATCTTTTTTTTTGGCGATAGAACAGTATAATATGTTGAACTTGAGGAACAAGTACACCTGCGGGTACTGCATGTTCCCGTTACTGCATACAGATGAAACAATGATTGGTATTGTCCTCGAGAGACGACACGTGGGCAGTGGCTTCTTGAGGACACTGGTCTAACAATTGTCCAATATTGGCCATTGTTCTGGAGAAGACAATGGGCCGAGTGGGTTAGGGCTGGAGTCCCAGACCTGACTATATATAGAGGAGGTCCCGCTCAGACTTGAACGGTATCAATTGTGACAACAAGTCAAGGACATCCTAGCTTAATATATATATATTGGTCAGAATGGAAGCTACAGAAATGATTACTGAAGTACCAAAGTTAAGATGCTTGTTGAAACTCAACGTGATAACTATTCCAGATTATGGGAGTGTATACAACAATTCCAAACATAATACCGGTCAAAATATCAGGCCAGCGACTATTAGTGCGAGCAAGTACTCGTTTTTCAGAAATCTTAATAGTGTGTCTTAAAATAATATGGTTATGTTAGAAAATATCATATCTATAAACAATATTTAGCATACATATGATAAAATTACCTCTCCCTGGCACATTATTATTTTCCGGAGATGTTCTTAGTATCTTTCGTATTGTCATATTTTATTTCTGGTGCGGCATCTCGTATGTCCTCAGAATAAAACCAGGAGAAATCAAAATTCTAAAGACATGTCGGCATAGGCTATGTGTAATTAAAATAAATAAGCGAAAGTAACCGTATTCCCCCCTCCCCCAAAACAAAAATTAATTTACTTAACGTCGGTGGTTAGTGCGGACTGAAATATACTCACTTCGCACTATATTTACAAGCCTTTGCGTAATTACCATCACCAATCATAGTCGCGGTCTACATCCAGCACCGAGCACGCTCAACTACTCACTATTCTCCACAAGACTCATCTCTATCCACATCATGTCTGCCTACAAACAAGCTGGAATCTCCTTGACCAGAGCTATGGACATTGCTGCAAAGGCAGTCAGAAACTCGTTGAAGGCCGACTTCCGTGTCGCCGCCGAGAAGAGAGGATTCACTGAAATCAAGTCTCAAAAGTTCGAAAATGGCAAAGCTTCCGAGCCAAAGAACTTGGCTAAGTAGAGGTTTTTGAGTGCATCTCGTCGACTTTAAGGATCGTCGTCATGATGAATGATTCACATAGATATATGGTTTAACTGAATATACTGAGCATGATATAGCTATGTAGAGCAGAGAGGACGAACCCTTGCCCGGATTTTATTTTTGGGTCCTAAATGCTTTGATTTTAGTCTTCAATCTTATTCGATTCTAATTGATCGTCTATTTCATTGTCTAATTATACTATTGCCTATGTTCTTCACCTCAATAAATACTATATACACTGTGTGTCTGCGCGAGCCCTAGGAAGTGACGTTGCTAGGGGCATTTATGCGTCTGACGTTTTCAGCCTCTTTCACAAATTGCTGGAGCATCTTGTCACGTACATCGTGCGGCAAATCTTCCATCATAGACATGATCTTCACGAGATCCACCTCGTAGCTCTGCCTTTTCTCGATCTCCTCCGCCTCGTGGTCCAACTGTTCCTGCATCTGCTGCTCTTCCTCGTTGATCTTCTCTTCGTGTTCCTTAAAGGTCTTTTCATCTAAAAGCCTAGAGAGTTCAGAAGATGGGTCATTGATGAGCTTGATGAACTTGCCCTGCTCCACCACCTTACCGTGCTTGCCAAGCACAATCACATTCTCCGACTTAGATATCGTAGAGAGTCTGTGCGCAATGGAAATGATGGTCATCTTTCCTTGCGAAGTGAGCTCACGGAGTGTTTCGTTTATCAAAGTCTCCAGCTTGGAGTCCAATGCAGAGGTGGCTTCATCCAAAATCAATACTGCGGGACGCTTTATTAGAGCACGCGCAATAGCTACTCTTTGCTTTTGGCCCCCAGAAAGAGATGCACCTCTGGATCCAATAATAGTATCGTATCCATCTGGGAAAGACTCTATGAAGTCGCTGCAGTTTGCCTGGCGAGCCACATCTCGAATGTCTTTCATTGTGAGCACGCTCAATTGTTTTGGAGTTAGTCCATAGACAATGTTTTCTAGAATGGTACCCGAGAGAAGAACTGGCTCCTGCTGAACAATTCCAATGATTTTTCTCCTGAGCTCTCTGACCTGGAGGTCATTGATATTGATTCCGCCAATCTCCACGGTTCCTTCATTCACGTTGTAAGATCTTAAAAGAAGACTTGCCACGGTTGACTTTCCTGCCCCCGAGGGAGCAACGAAACAGGTGCTTGAACCTGAAGGAATATCGAAACTCACACCGTCAAAGATCAAGTCGTTAGGACGCGTTGGGTAGCTGAACTTGACGTTTCTGAACGAAATGTCATTAGTAATAGGGCCAATCAACTTCTCACCTTTGACTGAGGGTACACGGTCCTTGAAATCGATCAATTCAAAAAGCTTCACTCCTGCTCCCGCACCTTTCATCAACTCCATATAAGTCGTTGTAAGACTGTAAAGTGCCATGTTGAAGTTTTCCGAGTACATGGTGAATGCAACAACGTCACCTGTGGTCATTTGACCATTGAGAATCAAATAAACTCCGAGCGCAATACACGATAAGTAACCTGTATGGTAGAGCGAGTAGATCGAGACTGAGTAATTAGACTGAGCTAAGGCCTCCTTTTTGGCCACGGCCACGACATTCCGCAACTGCGTCGAGTACTTACGAAGCTCTTTATCCTCGCCTGTGAAAGCCTGGATCAATTTGACCGAGTTCAACGTCTCCTCACTGACTTTGGTTAAGCCAGCAGTGGCATTCTGCAATCCTGTTGACAAGGAGCGAATCTTCTCGCCGTACCACACCGAGCCGAAGGTGATAGGAGGTGAAATTAACATCATCACGCCAAATAAGATGGGGTTAATGGAAAACATCATGTAAGCACTGATCAAACCAAAAAGTACGTTTTTGAGTCCGTCCGGTAAGTTGCTCGTGATGGATCGGGATACCACATATGCATCGCTGGAAAGCCGAGAAATGAGATCTCCGGCCTTATGCTTGTCCAGGTCATAGAAGGCAGCATCGTGCCTCACCAAGTGTTTCATGACTCGAAGACGAAGCCGCGCCACCAATCTTTCACCCAAGATCTTCAAAAGCCAAATTCTGGCCCAGAAACAGAGCGCACTCGTCATCATGAACGGCACCATCACGCCGAAAACAGTGGTATATTTGTAGCCCCAGATCATCAAGTTGCCATCTTCGTCCTTGAGATTTTCGTTGAAAGCATCAATAGCAGAACCCACCAATTTGACCGAAGTCGTTGGGTAGAGCACAGCAAACAAAATGAACGCTAGTGCGTAGATAAATAGTTTCAAATCCGGCCGCCCAAGCAGAAAAATGCGCCGGATGGTTCTCCAGTTTTCCCGAAAATTGATTTTCTGATGTGCCTCCTTCTCCCGTTCCTCCTTGATGACTTGCTTCTTTTTTAGCTTCGACTGTTCTAAATGTTTAATCACAGGCTCATACTCCAGTATGGCTTTCGTCACTTGTTCATTACTTTTAGAAACCAGTTCTGAATCCATGTTGGCTTCCGAAAGTAGCCTCTTTGCAAGTATCGTGATGGTTTGCTTCTCGTGATGCATGGTTTGGCGAGGGTATATGGATGAAGGTTTCTTACAGAGCAAGCTAAACGCACGTGCCGGGACACACAGTAATACCTGTTTATGACACTTAAGACCCACAATACTTCGTGGTATTAACATGGGTCTCATAGACCCTAGCGATAGCATTGTGCAGAAGCTTTGCAGTATATTGGCCGGTCGTTGTGAGTGCCCGAGAATGAAACGCTCGTGTGTGCAGGAATGTGATCATAAAGCTTCACGATATTTTTTGAGCTGCTATACTAAACTGTTCGACCAAACTTCTCTACCGAAATGCTCTATCTAAAATTTTCTAATATTGCTCCGAAGTTCTCATCGATCAAACCCCTCTATCGGCAAAACTCTGAATCATACCAACTTCAGACTCCTCGTACTCGCGGACCTCAATGGTTCCATCCTCCTTCAAAAGAGTATTGGCCTGAATAAGCTGCTTTCTGGGCAATTTCTTCAGGAGCACCACGTCCCTGAACTTGGCGTAGTCTTCAGTGACCTCAGTGATTTCGTCGTAGTAAGCAAGTCCCTCTTTGACGTTGGCAGTAGTCTTGAAGATGTGCAAGCTGGATAAGAAGTCACGCAAAGCAAGCACCGCTTCTTTGTCAAGCTTACTTTCGTCAATGGCTAACTCCAAGTCCTCATAGTCTTGTTTGGAATGCTTGAGCGAAACTACTCCGGCTCTGTGCAAGCACTTGAAAATTCCGAATCTGGCCTGCATGTGAGGCTGACCCCATTTCTTGGACTCGGGATCCCAGAACTCCAATCCGATCAAACCTGCTCTGGCCATGAGAAGAGTAGCAATCAACTTCACATCCTTTTGGTCATCGTCACCCTTGATTTCAAAAATTGGAAGAACCTCTGAGGGCTTGAACAAAATGAGGTACAATGCAACCAATTCGGCTCTACACTCTTCAAAAGACCCAGCAGTTGCTCCAAACACTGATCCCCATGTCTCATTTGGCCCGTAGTATGTCTTGATCTCGGGGTGTGCCTCCTTGTCGAAATTGAACTTGCCCTCGCTTGTTTCCTGCAAGAGCTTACCAGTACCATGACCAAGTAACTCGTGCAAACCCACCTGGACCTCAAAAGCATCGTCTCTCCACTTTCTGAATTTTGCTTGCAAAGATTCATTGACGAAACTGATGACCTCCTCCTTTTTTGGTTTCTTAGGGTTAGCACTCAAGACATTTCCAAGAGACACATTTTTAAAGCCAAAGTTCAATCTTACATCGTCGTAGTTTGGGATATTAATACCTGCAGGAACACCCGATCCAGCAAAAGTCAAAACCTCCAAAGATGTAAAGTCAGGAGGAGTGAACTTGTCCTTCTCATAAAGCTTGTCCCAGGGTAAGAAAGGAATCAAAACCGTAGCATTATTAACCAAAGTGGAGAATTTTGCAGTACGTTCTTGATTGACCATAGCAACCAAACCTTCCCATTCACCACGCACGCCAGAGGGGTCTCTGTAAGTCTCAATAAAGCCAATGTTGGACTCAACTGCAGGACCCAAATCCTTGACCCATTGAATTTGGGACTCCTTGTGGGCGTTCATGGATCCAGTTTCAAAAGACTCGGCGTATGAGGCAAGCATCTTTTCCTGAGTAGCGTTGGCTGCCACGTCTTTTGCTGCCTTCATATGGTAAGTGATATGAGCAAACTCGGCCGCATGGTCACCAAATTGGATTTTAATACTGACACCACCCTCGAAGATCTCATTTGGATAGTAGCTGGTGGTATTTTTTTCAACAGCACTAGCTACCTTGACGGTAAACTTGTTGTCGGAGACTTTGGTGACCCTGGTATTTTCCGGCATAATGCCCTTTTTTGCCAAAGCAGAGTTTACGGCCTCGATTTCAGTCTTTTTAATCACTGAAGCGCAGTCGGGGTAGTAGCTGGATAATTGCCCTTTTTCTGGCCACCCCAACAAACCAACCGATGTGGAGTATAAAGGAGCCTCGATTTTCTGGTAAAGAGCGCACAATTCTTCTCCTGCGGTCTTTACAATACTGGCAAAGGCTTTCGAGTCCAATCCTGGCACGAATTTCTTATCCCCGAACGACTTATAGTTACCCAAGTTGGATAAGAATTGCGAAGCGTACTCCAAGTACAAAAGCACAGATTTCTTGTCATTTGGAGCCAAGGCCTGGACGTAGGCCTCGGTGGTTTGAGGGGAACCTAAAGCCTTGTGAACTGCCAAAATCAAGTCGTAAATTCCCTCACTTTCTGGGGACACAGATCTTAAGACTGCCCTGGTACCCCAGTGAGAAGCTCGGGACAAATGATGAGCATATCTCTTGAGTTTATCAGTGGCCAATTGTTCAAAATGCTTTTTAGCGGAAAGTAAAATGATTGGTGCTTCAGAGTCAGCTAAAAAAGTAGACATGCTAAGTTTTCGTAGGTCTGTTTCGTTGTAGCTTCGTTACGAGCAGGGAAGCATTCTTATTTATGTGGAGACCATTCGCGGCTGCGGGGCCGTTCTCTGGTGTGGCATCATAGCCGTACTGCGCCAACTACTATCCCACGTGACTCGCGAAAAATTAGAGAAAAAGGGTAACTTCAAGCTCCTTTTTGCTTGAAATACACTATGTCCTTCATTTTACTTTTGACTGACTTTTGACTTTTGACTTTGGCTGTGGCTGGGCAAGACGTCTCTGGCTGGTTAGCACAGTATTTTTCAAAACTATTCAAACCAGCGCGACAAAACTATTCAAAACCAGCGTGACAAAATGTTTCAAACCAGCGCGACAAAATGTTTCGATCCAATAATTCAAAAAGTTTCGTACACCCCTAACAAGTTGTTGTATATAGGATAACAAGGAAACCAGTTTAGTTCGGTCCGTTTTGACCCTTGATTGGTACTGCAAGACTTTTGTCCCAAATGTAGTACCATATGAGGCAATCCTCCAGATTTAAGATTTCAGAATATTGAATTCTAATGAAAGTTGGTGTGAAACATTACGCCATTTGGTTTAAAAGACTGTGCGAAGGGGTACGAAACATTTTGGCGCGCTGGTTTGAATAGTTTTGAAAAACACTGTTTGCCAATTATTGGCTCGATTACCGTAGATTAGAGTGCAGATTGCACGAGCAGAAAATGGCAACTAAAAAACGAAAAAAAGGTCAAAAATTCAATAATATGTTTACTCATATCTCGCCCTGAGTTTTAGCCAATATTCCCAAATCAAATCACATAAAATTGGTGTACGGGTACACTTAACGGCTTACTGTGTACGGTGTACGGGTGTCACTATTATTGGTTTACGAATCTTGCCGTTGCCTGCACAATATCATCTGATCCAGTGCCCACCTCCACCTCAGAAAGTTGCGGTACACCCAGATCCACAAGATACCTAGTTCCTGTGCTTACCATGGAAAAAATTGATATATCAAAAAACTCAAAGAGTATTGAAGCTCTTTATAACAAAATCGTTCGGGGCGATCCAAGTTCATCCTACGGAGTTTTCACTGTTGACAAGAACGGCGTGCTTGATGCCAGCTCCTCGGGAAACGGAGACTTGAATGAGTTTGTGGACGAGTTCAACGATGGCTCTGTGCAGTTTGGTTTAGCCCGTGTAACTGTTCCAGGCTCCGACGTGTCCAAGAATATATTATTGGGCTGGTGCCCTGACAATGCGCCTGCTAAGTTGCGTTTGTCTTTTGCTGCCAACTTTGCCGATGTGTCTCGCGTTTTGTCTGGCTACCATGTTCAAATCACGGCCCGTGACTCCGATGATTTGGATGTTGACGAGTTGCTTTCGAGAGTTGGAGCTGCTGCAGGTGCTAGATATACTTTGCACAGTGCAACTGCCGGTTCCAAGGGTCCTATCGAACAGACCACGCCAATTACCCCTAAGCCATCTCTGATCAAACCAGTGGAATACAAGCCAGCAGAGACCAAACCAAGTGAAGTTGAATCTAAGCCAAAGCCGAGTTTCAGTGCTAAACCTACTTTCGGTGCTAAACCTACTTTCGGTGCTAAGCCCACTTTTGGTGCTAAACCTACTTTCGGTGCTAAGCCCACTTTTGGTGCTAAACCTACTTTCGGCTCAAAACCTTCTCCTGTCTCTAAGCCTGAACCCCAAGATGACGGATGGGGTGATGAACAGGAAATTGAGGAGCGGGACTTCGAGAAAGATCCATTGAAGTACGATCCTTCGGCCTATAAGCCCACTAAAGTGGACATTGAACAATTGCGGAGCCAAAAGTCTGACACGATTTCTTCGACCCCCAAAGCGCAGTCTATTGAAAAGTTGGATAGTCCTGTACATGAGGAGCCCAAGAGCTTGAGTGATAGAATGTCTGTCTATGAGTCGAACAATGATGGCAGGCTCACTTCTTTGCCAAAGCCCAAAATTTCCAACTCCGTTGCTTCTCGTTACACACCATCTAATCCTGCACCTGGAGCTCCAGCTTTTGGCTCAAAGCCTTCTTATGGATCGAAGCCTCACGTACTCGAAAAATCAGTCAAGAACGATGCCCCAGAGGGTGTTTACAAGGTACACGGAAACGAAAATGGATTGACTCCTGCACAAGCTTGGGCCCAAAAAAGAGGTAAGTACAAGATTGAGGCTAATACTGAACACTCTGTCGAGACTGAAGTCTCGAAAAAGTTGGAGGTAGCTACTATTGATGACAAAAGTGATGAGGAGGAGGAACCACCTACGGTTCCGAAAAGAGATATCCCATCATTACCTACTGAAAAGAATACTGAAGATGATGAAGAAAATCAGGCTCCTGCACCTACAGAAGCTCGTTCACCCTTATCTGCATTCCCTGCCCCACCCAAGAGAAATATCCCTGCCCCACCAGCCCAAGCAGCAGATGAAGAAACGGAAGAAGAAGAAAACGAAGCACCTGCCCCAAGTTTGCCAGCTCGCAACTTGCCACCTTTGCCCTCTAGAGAAGAAATACAGGCACCTTTTGAGCCAGCCAAGTCTGAAGTACCATCCAGTGAGAATTCCATTACTGCTGTTGCTCAGTACGATTATGAGAAGGACGAAGATAACGAGGTGGGTTTTGAAGAAGGCGATTTGATTGTAAACATTGAATTTGTGGATGAAGAGTGGTGGTCTGGTACAAATCCAAGAACCGGAGAGACGGGAGTTTTCCCTGGCTCGTACGTAACCGTTAACGAAAATGAAAAAGCTGCGGAAACCGAGCAGGAGCACACTGAAAACGGCGTACAGCCTGCCAGCTCTTCTGGAAAGAGCGCAATTGCTGAATTTGATTATGAGAAGGAAGAGGATAACGAAATTGGCTTCAAGGAAGGTGACTTAATTGTTGAGATCGAATTTGTGGATGAAGACTGGTGGTCTGGAAAACATGCTGGTACTGGAGAAGTGGGTGTGTTCCCAGGCAACTATGTCAATTTACAATAGACGGCAAATGGCCAGTTTTGATAAAAAAAATACAGGCAACTTCATTCGGACCGAAGATACTCGCTCACAGCGTCTCCCCAAACCTGTCGTCTTTTGTAGAACGCTAAGTCATCAGGAAGAGACTCGATGGCTTTAGCAAGCTCGGGTCCAAGGCCCTCGGCTTTTATATGTTTCACAGGAAACAAGTAGGTCCTGACCAACATGATATTCGCTCTTGATTTCGGAAGCCTCGTAAGAACTTGGCGCTCGCATCTCATAAAACAAGCATTGTCGAAATCTATATCGCCGACACTAAGTTTTTTAAACTCATCGCCTTCTCTTGCATGGTGATCTTCAATTTTGAATAATACCGTATTAGTTTGAATGGACCAATTGGTACGTACCCACAAATCTTTGGGCTCGAGCTTATTGAAGAACCTGTGCATGGGGGATATAAGACGCGTCTTATACTGGGGCACTGGCTTATGTATGAAGGAAATAGGCTGGTCAAAATTGACCGATGGATCGAATCCTGCAGGAGAGCCTGTAATGGAAGCTCTTAGCTTATACTCCTCATCCGGGTCACTGGGGTCGTCCTTGAGCATAATCAAAATGTCTTCCTCGAGGTTTCCGGTGAGTACCTTTAAAAGGTACGAAGGGTCGCAGCTGTCACCCACCAAAGGGAAAGTGTCGTTGTTGATCAAATTGGAGACAAGATTTTTCTCTTTGTCCGCCTTGAAATAACCAGGATATCTCTGACACAAGAAATGTGTGGCAGTGTTGTAGAACTCTTTGAGGGCGTCCTGAGCACGTTTACTTTCGTTGCAAAACATCATCTTGTGTTGGAACTGCTCCATATATTCGCAACGGAGCCTAGTGTTATCTAGATACGTTTTTTCGATCAAGATTAACTCATTACGATCGTTGGCAATGTTTCTGATACCAAGAGAGGGATTGAAGTTCTTCTTTCCCTTGAAGGGTCGGATATATCTAGGTTCACATGTGTCCCAGCGAAAGTCTGAGTCGACGGCATTGAGTCTGTCGTCAAAACGGCTGACAGGTTGAAAGTATACCCGAATAATTTGGCGCCATTTTATAATTATCAAAAAGAAAATGAAAACTATAGCTATTATAGTGATCATGGTACCACGCGAAAGTCTAAATCAGTGGATATGCGCACGATTTATGTGGTTCGGCTTATCTTATCTCCCACACTTAGTAGGTCAGAGCGAATGCGCCAAAGTTCCGCTCAAGTTCCGCGCGGAGCTTCGATTCCGATTTTCTTTACTGGCCGAATTCAGGCGGTGTGCAGATACACTGCATCTAGGTGAAACAATATAATTAGACCTCTATTTTGTCCTTAGCGCAGTTCAGGCATTGCCTGTTTCGCATTCACTCGATTGAGATGTCAGTGCTAATTACTGCTGCTGTTCGTGTCTGCAGGACAGGCTGCTGGGCGCAAATTTGTGGTCGCTCACCGCTCCCAAGATTAGCAATAAGTCAAACCACTAGGCATTTTCACAGCTCAGATAAACTATAGCCAAAGCTCGCATTATATTTTTAATTCACCCAATTTTCGTCCTTTAACTTTATTCATCGCGATTCACGATTCTATCCCATTTTCATATCAACACGACCCTTTTGCATCATCCTATAGTCTGTATCGTCTGGCAAGACTTTTTTTAGGTAAATGGAAGAGCTAGATGATGAGCTTCCAAGCCCATTACTGTGTAATGCATTTGTTCCTTCGACTCCTTTGAAGCCGATTTTAAAAGAATCTTCCGCCAGAGCTTCCTCATTAAGGCTAAATTTAGAAGGCACTTCTGCTGACGGTTGTCCTAAAAATGTCCAGTTTAGTACCCCATTGGAAATCCCGGGCAATGATTTGATCCTTACCACTTATACCCCAAGGGGGCTTGCTGCGTCTCACAAAATTAGAAAATTTCAAGAGATGCTTTGTAACTCCTGTGATGCCCTTAAAACAAAGGTATCTACCACCAAAGAGGATTGTAGGCAATTTTGGTGGAACAAAGAAAAAAAGAGCTGGTCTTCTCTACAGTGCTTTACGCCTTCTATTTTTAGTGACGACAGTGGCAGTGACTCTGTGACGGATTCTTTATTGTTTAATTATAATCCTGGCTTCTTTGAGACCAGTGCCTCGGCAGTGAGAAATTGCAGTAATCGGTTTTTAGAGAAGCTCAAAAAATCGCTCACTTCCGAGCGAATGAGTCTGGAGGAAGTTGCAGAGCCGGAATGTGTGCTGCTTCTTTCAAATATGCAACCTGAATTTGGCTCGTTTTTAAGCGACTACGCGCCTATGGATTTGATCTCAATTTCTTTTGATTACGGATTTTGGGAGGAGCCTGGAGAAGGTCTGGATACGGAATTTCTCCATACTGATCAAGACAGTGATTTGATTAGTATCACATACCATTTCAAAGAAATTGAGGGTACTGAATTCCATCTTGGGTCGAATAATGAGCAGCTCGACGCTGGCTCCTTGGACACTTTAGAACTAAAAAGAAGTGGGTCCCCCCTTCTTAACTTACAGGATGATTGGGACTTGTTTGACAGCGAATCTCATTGTGTTTTCGAACTTCGCCCCGACTCGGAGTTAAAATTACTTTCCTTCAGATATCAACTGACCGATTCTCATTCTTAGCCTGAATATTGTGCACCAGGCCCAGAAACGATAAATAAAGCCGCGTTCCACTTCTTTCCCCTCAAGAGTCCGGCAATGGCTCTGCTGTTACACCTGTATTTTGCAGACCTGCTGGTTTTTCTGAATGCTAATTAAATATCGCTCTTGTCAAAAATCCGTGGCCATTTTGAATTAGTAGCTCCATGGCATTGCTTCGAATTATTACACTTTTTTCAGCAGACTATTTCATGAGCTTCATATAATAGAAATAATTCAAGGTTTTAATAAAAATAATTTACACATCAAAGTCATCATAAGTCATTAATCTATAGAGCTGCAATCATTATGAGGTTGGCACTAAGTAGTTCATTGGCACAGGCATTCCGCTAGACAACTCTAACTTTTCCACCAGAGGAAAATTTGCCAACAAAGAACGCACTGCGTAGGGACGTTCTCCCGTTAAGAGTTTATCGTTGAAGTATATACCTCTGATGCGGTGAACCATGAAACTTAATTTCTTCAAAATGTCGCACGCAATTGTAGTGACGGTGAGGAATTCGTGCGATTCTGCCAAGTCGTTGAACTGCATACTTTGCCCGGTGCGCGTTATTGTGGAGTCAAAGTAAAAGTATGTGTTGAGGAGTCTGCCGCATTTCTGGTAAGAACTTTGTAATTCGTTAAAGTAGTCGATGCATTCACTAAGAAATTGTTGAACAAACTCCACCCCATTGAAGAACATGAATATGATTTTTCCATGGAACATGCCTGACCGAGGATCCGAAAGACCCTCTAAACTCAAATGAGTAATGAGGTCCTTGAATGAGTCCAAGTAAACCAGGTTGTCGTTCTTTGGAATCTCCTCCTTCTTTTGCAATTCGAGCAAAGCGGTTTCTACTTGTGTAACTGCTCCGTTAGTCACAATCAAAATGTCATAATCTGAGATTGGAACACATGTATATTTCTGAATCATTTTTTTGTTTATTTGTTTCTATTTTTGGCGAGAAAAACTATTCCGTGACGTAGGGTCTCAAACTGGGGTAGATGGCTCAAGATTGACAAGTGGATTGCTAGGTGTGCGAATAAATTATTGGCTTGCGATAAGAGATAAGCAAAATCCTTTTATATGATCGGCCTCTGAACGGCGTTTTTCTATCGGCCTTTTTTGTATAAGTACCCCATGATTTCCCTCAAACTTGGCTGCGCTTTCCCAGACCGGGTGACATTTTGCGCGCCGCAAATTGCGCAAATGCGCCGAGACGCAGCAATATTTGTGGGGAATACTGTATATGCTCAATTATGTCAAAAGTGCCGTATGAGAAGCTGCGGATTCGGACTTCCTTTTATTCGCAAGTTTAAATACAATGCGTGTTATATTGACCAGGGGCGCAAACCAGGACCAAAATTTGCTCATAAGTATTTTTCCCTGATGCCGAGAGTCGGTATTTCTTGGCTGTTTGACCTCTGTTCCATCTCGTGTTAGTTAATATGGTGGAGAAAAATTATGAGAGCGAACTTGGAATGGAGTATGTAAACTATTAGGTTCAAACTTCACGCGTAGGTGTGATTTCTGCACCCCACTCTCATCCCCAACAATCTTGGCGCAGGCTCATTCCTTTTGCGGCTTGTTTCAACAGTGAACCTCTTATAATTGCCAATGCTTGTACGAAGGTAAAATGAAATAAAAGGACCTCTTGCATTGAATTATTACCGTTAACCCTAACCTAAATACTGACCTGCCCCCATAAGTGGGCTTGACCTTAAATGTAATTTGCCGTTGATCTACAACGGACCTCACTCGTTATTCTCAGAGTCCGCAGTTACATGGGCATTCAGGACGGCGTGGACTGAATGGCTTATCTTTTGACTTGTTGAATCAGTAACTTCCACCGTCTCTGAATCAGTTGAATGTTGAGCACCCCCTCCTTTTAAATTCAAATCTCTGCTTTCTGGTATATCAATACCCTCCAATAAATCAGGCATGAGGTGCTCTGGCCCGGCCAAGTCCTCACTACCATCTAAAGCTGTAACCTCTTCGATATTAGAGGAGCCATTGGTGCTTTCTGAGTCTCCACCACTATCATAATTGGGCGGAGTTTGCGGAATAAGACTATTCAATGTTATGCGCTCTTCCGCAGATGCGTCGGTATAGGCATTGTAGCTGAATTTGTCGTGATCATAGTCCGTCTCTCTTTCATGCAAGCCCCAAAAGTCCGGGGGAAAGTCGTTCTCTCTCTCTGACAAGTCATTGTCATCATCCACCTCCGACCTCTCCAACAATATATCACCATTGAATTTGTTATATGCCGGCGGAGCCGGGCCACTTCCTTCCAAAGGCGCAAACCCCCATTTTTTCACATTCCCTTCAATAAAAACATACCCAAGCTGGCCAATGTTGACATGGACTGAACATAAATTGTTTGCACCGATTATGGGGTATATCTGGCCATTTTCCGGTAGTCTGTAATTTTTAATATGCCCGCCAATTTTCAGCTCACTCACCTTCTTTCCGTTTCTGGTGAAGAAAACAGTGCCCGACCGAACCCTGTAGCCAACTCCAACCACATCACCCTCGATTAATTGAGGAAATGGTGCATCACTCGTAAAGGGAAATGGCTGGCTATAACGTCTGTATCCGTCACTATCGTATGAGATTGATTGGGCGTGTCTGCCAGGCAACCGGAACCAGGGATAAGGTTTGGGTCCGAGGCCAATTGATATAGTGGTCTCCTCGGGGTTAGGAAGCGAAAATATTTTGCTCTCAAAGTAATATACGTCATTAGCTTGCGGTATTGGCAAATTCGTTTGCGTGGAACATTCAAACTTTTTAAAAAAGTTAAGCTCAAACTTCTGAACAATAAGAAGATCATTATTGCTAAGCATTCCATCTTTGACAAACTCCCAAGCCTTTATGCCCCTCTCTTGAATACTCAAATTTTGCGATAGCGTAAGTGCGCCTCTTAGATAAGGATTTGTGGCGACGAAGTCTTTAGCCTGAAAGAAAATCTCCTGTTCGTCCAGATTAAGCTCCAAGTAGGCCTGATTGTCCTCTTGTCTGCTCAAATCCTCTTCGGAAATACGCCTGTGGAAAGCAAAAGCACAGTAGAGAGCAGCACACGAAACGATTATGCCCAAGAAGGTGAGCACTATGACAAATATGATATACATGACATCACTGGAGACTTCTGAATCGAAGCGAAACTCGCCTTTTGTTGGAATTATGGGTAAGCACTCCGACCGTGTGATAAAGGCTATTGAGCCTAACGCACAGCGTATTCTGTGGGAGAACATGTGGCCTTATCGTGTAAATCTAGGGCTAAAGGGTGAGAAGCTGATAGTAAAATGTACTGTGCACGACCTCGTAGTACTGCATATCGTATACGAAGAAAAGTATTATGCCAGGTTCTTGGAACGTAATTCGAATTGTGTGTAAACCCAATTAGAATTAAAACTAGGCTGGTAGTACAGTGCTGGTAGCTCTTTCATGCCTTTTGATTATACAGTGTTTGTCAAAACTATTCAAACCAGCGCGTCAAAATGTTTCGAACCAAGAAGACAGAATGGTTAAAACCAGCGCAGCGAAACGATTCAAACCATACTAGCAAAATTAAACAAACCAATACAATATGAATAATTACATAACTCCTAAAAAGTTGTTGTATACAGGATAACAAGGAAACCAGCTAGGTTCCGTCCGTTTTGACCCTTGATTGGTACTGCAAGACTCCCAAATGTAGTACCATATGAGGCAATCCTCCAGATTTAAGATTTCAGAATATTGAATTCTAATGAAAGTTGGTGTGAAACATTAAGCCATTTGGTTTGAAAGGCTGTGCGAAGGGGTACGAAACTTTTTGAATTATTGGTTTGTTTAATTTTGCTAGTGTGGTTCGAAACATTTTGCCGCGCTGGTTTGAATAGTTTTGAAAAGCACTGTGACATTTTATACTGGTGGAGTCCCATCTAAATCACTCTTTTCTTGTTTCTTGATTTCCCTTCTGATTCAACTTTCGAAAGCTATGAAGTCTGTTTAATAATTGTACAGCTGTAAAACTAAGTCCTACTCTAAATGGACTACGTGACAAATATTAATAAAGCAAGCGTGTATTCAAATGTTTGCAACTTTTTGAAGTGACTCACATAAACGAAATATCGTGAATCTTCGCTCCCTCTTTCGAATCATCATGAGTGCCCTCAAATTCGACCAAGACAAATCTCGATTTCGTGAGCTCTGGAAATTCAAAATTTGTAACATTGAAAGCCTTTTGCAAGCGAACACCTGCTCCTTCTTGATCTGGTTCAGAAGGAGTGACGGTTCCTGCGTACACTTGCTTGAATTTAACGATCACTTCATTGGCCCATTTTAAATCAACTAAGGTGTTGATTTGTGGTTGAGCAGCATCAGAAATGTTCGAAACATATTCATCATGATTTTGAAGAGAGTTGTCTAAGGCGGCATCTTCCACAAATATCCGAAGCTCTTTAGCAGGCTTGTTACCCCAGTTGATCAGACCTTTAGAGAGGTGCTGCTGCGATTTCAAGTCAATAAAAACTCTTGCTTGGTCCTTAGTTGCGGCTTGCCAGTGGGTGCTATTGTCTCCATCATGCATCAGCTCAGAAACATCTCCAAACAATCCAGTTGAAACGTTGGAGAAATGAGCCAACCCACACTCAGTAAGACTCTCGGGTCTGAACTTTTTCAACAGACTAACTTTGAAAGAGATTTTACCATTCTTGGATAATGTCTTTTTCTCTTTTTTGTCGTTCTTGTGGTTGAAAGCAACCTTAAAATCGTCAACAGAACTCTTCAAACCATCTACTAAACCTTTATTTTCAATCACAAATTCAGAATCGTTTAAAGTAACGTCCAAAGTGTAGTTGAGATATTTCAATCCTTTCACATTAACACCTTGAGGCAAAAGAGACAATTTGGAAGCATCAAATTCCAAGTATCTGACGATCCTGCCTTTTTCAATCTCAAAACTGTAATGAATGCCGAGGATACCCAGCACAAGAAGTTGCAAGAACCCTCCATGAGCTGTCAAGAAAGGAAAAGCGGGGTGAGTTCCTTGGTTGGTCAAAAAGTTATCATTGTTTTGCTCGGAAAACTGTGCAAAAGGACCTCTTAAAAATGGTTGCACCGATTTTATCAAATAGGACTCAGAGGAGCAGCCTTGATCAAGAAGAGCTGAGCTGACGATTGAGAAGATAGGGTAAGTCATTGCTGGACCGAAGCTGACCTGCTTCAGAGCGTAGTACTCCAAGTTTGCCACGGCTTGCTCTGGCGTTATGAGCTCATTTTCGAGAGGATAAGTAATCATGATGGCATCTGCCTGTTTAACCTGAATAGATGAATTCATGCCACTGTACTCGAGAACAACATTAGGGTCTTCGGGGGAAACGGGCATGAACATCTGGCCTTTAATGTCTAAAAATTTTTGGGGTACAGTCTTTCCAAGATGCTTGGCCACGGCCTCTATCCACGACATGGTAGAAGAAATGGCCGAGTTGGTGTATGCGCCATTGTCAACATGGTTAGCAAACTCGTCAGGGTCAGTAAGATTGCGCGTGGTATACCTAGACAAAGTCTCGTTGTATTCCACATATGTCGAGAAAAGACTTGCTGCGTCATAGATGATTGGGAAGATCTTCTCCTCGAGGAAGGCATCATCAACCGAACCACTCAAATACAACTTAAATGCTGAGAGTGCGACAGCTGAGCTGACATGATACTCATAATCGAAACATGGTCCTGTAGCAGTACAGTTTCCAAATCTGCCACTTGTCCAAGGATAAATTGCCCCTTCGAAGGTGTCTTTTGGACGTCCTGGAGACTGAATGTTTTTCTTAGCCTGCTCTCTTGTCTCGAGTCTGTAATGTAACAAACTCTTAGAGACCTCTGGATTAAATGGCAAAATTCCAATCAGCATCCAGAGATCAGTGTCCCAAAATACCTGACCAGCGTAAGAGTCCGAAGACAATCCAGACACACTCAAAGCAGATGTGAGCCCCTCTGCTCCCTCACGCATATTTGCATTGAGATGGAAAATCGAAGCCCTGGATGCCAATGTCAACAAAGGGCTGTCTGGGAATTCTACTTCGAGAGATGTCTGCAATGATTTCGACCAAGCTTTCTCATTTCTTTTGATCAACTCCTTAAAGTCAGTCGTCTCCACAAATTTCTTAGCAGCCAGTATAACCTTTTCCTCCAGCTTATAGGCTGAGGCGTCCAAGTCTGTAGTGACTATACCAACTAACTTGGTAACAAGGATTGATTTTTTTGGCTCGATCAAAAACGCCATTCTCCGCTCAATTTTTTCGTTACCGTTGTCATATTCGTCAGCGACTGTCTTTCCTTCGAAAGAAACTTCAGAGTAAATGGCCCCAAATATGTCACTAAGACCTGCAGGGCTAAAAGACATCGAGATTCCTTCATCGAACTGCTTTACACTTCTCAATGTGCATCGTCTAGAGGTTTTGAAATCCAAGCGGTCAGTTACTTCGATCGTTACATCTTCATCGGTCGGATTCTCGATTGTCACTTTGATCAGGCCCAAGTTGATGTCTTTCTTATTTGCAGACACATCGTACCTAATTTTCACTTTGTCAAGCCAAGTGTACTGAGTAGAAACGACACCCGTTTCCATAGACAAATTTTGAGTGTAGTTGCTAATGGAACCCCATGTGGCCGGCGATGATGCAGGGTCCAACACCTTGTCATCCATTGCTAAACCTAAAAATGTCCATTGCGGTACGGCCGAAATCACACTATCCCATCCATACTGATATAACCAAGGGAAGTTGCTTCCATTTGTGGACTCCTGTGAGTCGTAAAATCCAGCAACAAAAGCCCCGGCATATCTCTCATTAAACAATGGCCATCCGTTCGATAAGTCCTCACTGTTTGCCTGTGGCAATGATGACAAGGTATCGTTGGCAAATCCGTGGCCCAAGTTCGGGATTCTGGCACCAAAATACCCGTTTGCGACATATGGTTGTCTCTGGTACAGGTGGGATTCGACAAAGTCTAAGGTTCCGAGGACATTGTTCACATCGTCATAGAACGCATTATCCGAGTAAAGTAATTGAGAATAAATCTGTTTATTCTCTGTCAGGTTCACTAAAGCGGAGAGGGAGGTCGTATCACAGTTTAAAGTGAGGCCCGACAGTGTGGCAGCAATAGCCAAGGCGCAAAAAAGTCTTTTTGAATTCATCACTTGGTTTGATTTTCTCTGATTAAAAATTTTCACTGGCTCTGCATGGCATTATATTCTCCACCATTTTCTCCAACTCGCCCGAAACTTTCCGCATCATCAAGTGTCAGGCTACTTGCGCGTATGCTGCCATAACTTATCCGCTTTGCCGCCCGTAAACAAAGTGTTTTGCTTGAAGATGGTCTGCTCGGCATGTATTGCTTGGCGTTCGGTGCACCCCAAGATGCAAAAGCACGACATGCACATTTTTGGGTCAGGGCGTTATGCTCTTAGAACAAAGCATCATGTCCTCGCTTAAGAATCACGCACCCCGCAAATTTCGCAACGGCTCAGCATAGAGTAATACCCGAACATTTCCGTAACAATTCGCAAAAAGAAGCACGAAAGAAGCCACACTTCAATAGGATTTACTTTGTCCGGGTAGTATATGCGTACATAGTGTGACGACGCAAAATCCAAAGTAAAATGGCGCAATGAACTGGTCATTTTTTCCCTACCATTGTTTTCACCCGTCGAGCCCTAGAGATTTACATAACCATCTCAAAAGCTTAGACGATCTACATTTTGAAAAGCGCGGGGCTTGACGAGTGCGCACGGCCTAGATGAATAAAGAAAGATGCCAGCACACCCACTTCGCCGATCAAGAGCTCAAGTTTGTCATTTTTGGTGCCATGGTTCAATATTCAAATAACAATATATCTATATTTTATTCTCATTGAGCTACGATCAATAACATGCTAAGAAGTTTAAACTCAAACTGTTCGAGGCCAGTCCAAGAAGACTTCATCTGCATGTAGGATACTATGAAAATGCAGCATGGAATACCAAGCGCATCAAGGAAAATAGCAAACACAACAAGCATAATTAAAAAACACGGAATACAATAAATCAATGAAAGAATAATAAAGTGCAAGGTATAAAATGATGTAAAAAGTTTAATAGTCAAGTACAAAGTGTAATAATCAATTACAAAGTAATAATTAACTGCAAAATATGATAATAAAGTGCGAAATACCAAAACAAGACTAACAATACGGTACATTAATGTCTCTACTTGTTAGTCCTTCACATAGAGAACAATCAACCGGGCGCGGCTTTGTTTATTTGCCGCAGGGGCTATTCGTCTTCTGCGCACTCCAGAAACACTCGGCCAAGGCACCTTAGCGAAAAATTGTGTACCTCACAGCCTCATTTCTATTTTTGTCACGCAGTCGCGTTTCCTTACGACGCGGTCAGGCCGCAGCGCTTGTTGGTGCAACGCGAAAATGTCTAACTGGGCTTCGGCACAAAAATAGATCGTGGAATTGTTCTCATGACACTTTATAACGCGCTGAAATACCCTGATCTTTTCTCGACTTTTACACGTCATAGCATTATGAAACTCCTCTATTCCCTTCTCTCTTTAAGCGCTACTACATTAGCAGCAGACTTATGCAACCCCCTTAAGCAAAGCTGCGATCCTGACAAGGCATTAGGTACATCTATTAAGGAAACATTTTCTAGCAAATCTAAATACTTCGCCGAAAAAGTCAGTAACGGCCTTTCATACTCGGGTGATGGTGTTAGGTTCCGGGTCGCTAAAAAAGGAGATAATCCATCAATTATGTCTAACTTCTACATGATGTTCGGCAAGGTTGAGGCAGTGATGAAAGCTGCCCCAGGCAGAGGAATCGTTACGTCCTTCTTCCTCCAAAGTGACGATCATGATGAAATTGATATTGAACTACTTGGTGCAGACACAAAACAATGGCAGTCAAATTTTTTCTTCAAGGGAAACACCGCCACGTACGATAGAGGCGAGTTCCACGACGCGCCAACCTCCCTTGTGGATGAATATCATACATATACCATTGAATTTACTCAAGACTCAGTCACCTTTGCATTAGACGGCACAATAATGAGAACATTGGATCCAAACAACCCTCAAGGTTTTCCTCAAACCCCCATGCGTATATATGCCGGTGCTTGGGCTGGTGGTGATCCATCCAACCCACCCGGTACGATTGAATGGGCTGGTGGACTTACGGATTTTTCACAGGCTCCCTTCGACATGGACATAAAGTCAATCATTGCTGTCGACTACTCCAGTGGTTCTGAATACAAGTATACTGACAAATCAGGTAGTTGGTCCTCGATTGAAGCTGTTGGAGGCAAGGTGAACGGGCGCAAAACGCAGGCGCAAAGCGACTTTGAAGAACTCAAGAATGGAAAGGAAGTGAGTGCCCCATCTTTCGAGGCCTCATCTTCTATACTTTCATCTACATTGGGCGAGTCTATTTCAAGCAAATCTCAATCATCCTCAACTCCAGCTATCGAGACTGACTCTGAATCCAGTAGTTCCAAAGCTGTCTCAATGACAAGCAACGTCTCCAAAACCTCTAAAGCTGCGGATACATCTAGCCTGGCAACTCTGGACGATCGGCCATCCACTATGATCACCCTGGCATCGTCGAAACCCCCTGCTGTGACTGTCTCTCAAGTCAGCTCAGGTGGTGCTCCGTTTTCCAACATCGGTTTTTACATCTCTCTCTTAACTTTCATTGGGTACTTTGTTTAAAATTGATGAGCCTTGATTTACTGGAACTTTTATATTTGATCAAATGTCGGAACTATGCAATATTAATTCTAAATTATTTGTTTTCTCTTAAACTTCCTAATTCTTGTAATCTCTTATCTAAGTAAGTCCCGCGATCTCTTTGAATTCGCCGCGTATAAAGTTTGACTCATGAGGCACTAATAACCTGAACATAAAGATACAGTGTTTTTGAAAACTATTCAAACCAGCGCGGCAAAATGTTTCGAACCACACTAGCAAAATTGAACAAACCAATAATTCAAAGTGTTTCGTACCCCTTCGCACAGTCTTTCAAAACCAAATGGCTTAATGTTTCACACCAACTTTTATAGGCAGATTCCGTGAATATAAGAACATCAAAAAAACAGTATAAACAAAAATACAATACAAGCCGAAATTCACAAAATTTCACTTCAACAAAGAAAAGCCAAATAAAATTTGTTCACTAAAGTTGGTAGGTGAGATTCTGGTTTGGGGATCCAACTGTGGATAGTACTATTATTTGTTCGACTTACACTACAGGCTGAACACCATTTTTTAGTACTACACTTCTCATGGATTTCAAGCGATTCAGAATCTCTACTAGTCTTTTTTTAGTAGTAGGTAATTTTATTAATTGGTCAGTGTATGGTAATTGCTTAGTGTATGGTAATTGTTCAGTGTATTGTAATTGCTTAGTGTATTGTAATTGCTTAGTGTATTGTAATTGCTTAGTGTATTGTAATTGCTTAGTGTATTGTAATTGCTTAGTGTATTGTAATTGCTTAGTGTATTGTAATTGCTTAGTGTATTGTAATTGCTTAGTGTATTGTAATTGCTTAGTGTATTGTAATTGCTTAGTGTATTGTAATTGCTTAGTGTNGTATTGTAATTGCTTAGTGTATTGTAATTGCTTAGTGTATTGTAATTGCTTAGTGTATTGTAATTGCTTAGTGTATTGTAATTGCTTAGTCTGTCTAGTTGAATGCAGCCAATGCCTTTTCTGCGGCCTCAGTGGCAGAGGCTGGGTATTCGATATTCTGAAATCTTAAACCTGAAAAATTGCCTCATATGTACTACATTTGGGAGTCTTGCAGTAGCAATCAAGGGTCAAAACGGACGGAACTGAACTGGTTTCCTTGTTATCCTGTATACAGCAACTTGTTAGGGGTGTACGAAATTTTTTGGAATTATTGATTTGTTTAATTTTGCTAGTGTGGTTTGAATCATCTTGTCGCGCTGGTTTGAATACTTTTGAAAAACACTGCAAGCAACTATATTGAAAAAGTTCAAAAAAGTTAGTTTGCTGAATTCAACTATATGCAACTAAGCATCACAAAAATATACCTTCACTGAAAACTTGTTAGAATTATTATGCGATCTGAGGCTCTAACCTATATCCGCAAGGGTTATAAGCTTCTGACGGGCTTCTAAGTTAATCGGATCTTCCGGGAACGATGACCTAACGATGACTGTGTATTCTGAACGGCTACTATTAGTAGGAACTCGCCCGATCAGCGTTATGGGTAATCTTAGTTAATTAATGATAACTGTATTAGACTATAAGTATCTAAGATTAGGTAGTGGAGTTCTTTATTCTTCAGTGTTGGGGGATGTTGCCCATTTATAATTCTCTGTTGGACGTCGACTGAAATTGGACACGGCCAGTTTAAGCGCTAGTCATGACTATCATGGGTACTCGCTCAACTAGATTCCATGTGTAACAGACTTGTTAGGAAACGATTTCACAAGGATACTGAGATGCAAGGTATCCCGGTCGGGTAACACTTGCATATAACGTGCAGATGTTTCATGTATATACAGGGTTGCATACAACCAGTGAATATAACAGCGAGGTTTTCCTCCCTTGGATTAACCAGGGAGTTCCTCGTCTATTCTAGGTTCAATACATACCATGATAAACTATAGGACGTAAGGAAGACGTCCATCATAAGACTAACAGGTCCTGGTACTGTTGAGCTCTTACAAGACTAAAAAAGGCTTCGTGGCCAAGCTGGTTAAGGCGTGGGACTGTTAATCTCAAGATCGTGAGTTCGATCCTCACCGAGGTCGATTTTTGCCACTATTGGCATAAGCCTCATGTCTCAAAGGAAACGTGAATATGGGGACTTCTTACCCAAAATCATTTTTTTTATATGCAGTGTTTTTCAAAACTATTCAAACCAGCGCGGCAAAATGTTTCGAACCACCCTAGCAAAATTAAACAAACCAATAATTCAAAAAGTTTCGTACCCCTTTGCACAGTCTTTTAAGCCAAATGGCTTAATGTTTCCCACCAACTTTTATTAGAATTCAATATTCTGAAATCTTAAATCTGGACGATTGCCTCATATGTACTACATTTGGGAGTCTTGCAGTAGCAATCAAGGGTGAAAAACGGATGGCACTGAACTGGTTTCCTTGTTATCCTATATGCAACAACTTGTTAGGGGTTATGTGTATTGGTTTGTTTAATTTTGCTTGTGTGGTTTGAATAGTTTTGAAAAACACTGTACTTACTTATCTTCTATAATGTATTTAAAGAATACTTTATTACATTTACATAATAACTCGCATGATTATGCATGCAAAATCATACAAAGGTAGGAATACGGGATCGTTCCAAATACATATAGGGGTTCAAGTAGAGCCGAAGAAATACAATTGATACATGCTTGTAAATATCTCATGCTGGTTTTTGTCTCGGGGTTTAACGGACCAATCGAAGGAATTAAGAAGGTACTTGGATCACAGAGTGTAGATCTTCATCTACGCCTTTTTGCTGTATTCTACAATACAAATCATTCAAATATGAAGTTCACAATTCTAATTGTGTGCTATTAATGATTATAGCAGCACTCTCCCATTGGAATCTCTTGAAAACATGTTTATGTATTTCATTCATGAAAAAAAAATTTAAATCTTTAGATGATATATCAATCTGGCCAGAAAACACGTAAACATTACTTCCGTCCATATTACTTATTATCAATATGATTTTTTCGATTAGTCTTATCGTCTCAAAACAAAATTTTTAACTCACTTCTTTGGTATCAATAAAGCGGTTTACAAAAGCTTTTTTTGAAATTTATTTAAATTTTTCCTTCTTTTTTTCCCCGAGAATTCTGGCACTGCACATCTGGCGAAAGTTGGCAATATTACCAAACTTCTCATTTTACTGTAATTGATTTAAGATCTATAACTAATTATCGTACTGCAATACCTTTGGGCATCTGGAGAGTTCATTGCGGGGGGCTTATACCATCGAAGGTTAAGCCTTTCACTGGAACTACGCCTTCGCATGTATGATGATAAATTTTATTGTGGTGGGTATATTTTATCATATAGAGAGAAAACTAGCCTACTTCTCAAACGGATTTTTTTTGATTAATTACAATAACTATCTTATCGTCTTGAAATAACTATCTGTGATGAGTTACTTCATGAAATGCTTGTAGAAACTAAAAATTGTGTAACTTCTACATCATTATGAGAACTCTAAAACTGATCTCCAATTAAAAAGCTTTTCCAGCTTTTTTTATATTGTCAACAATAGGTTCTGTTTCGATTGTATCATTCATGGCACTTTGCCATATGGAGCTAAGTCAAACTCAATACAGCAAGCATTGTTCTATGCAAATAACTCTCCTACAAAAGTTGTTAGCTTTTATATAAAAAAATTAATATTAATAGCAACTAGAACAATTCGTTGCTGCATAGAGAGCTTTTGACTTAACGAGATGATTCACCTGTTCCGTGGAAAATCCACCATTTATGAAGAGGAAAATCCAAGTAAGCTTGACTTTCATCAAGATTTATTATTGAAATCAATTAAAAAGCCGCTGGATGTGGCGCATTTTCTATACCAGAACTTGTCACTTGTGAAGACGCTTTTTGAAGTTTGAACAATCCCTGAAAATATTTCAGCACAACGATTCCCATGACATTCAGCTTCGGATCTTTTTCTTTACAAAAAACAAGTCTTCAACAATTTCTTTTTAATCCTCTTTTCATTCGCATTCTTAATTACATAGGATTCAGGGTATCATTCTTAAAGAAGAACCCTTAAAAAGGACAATCTAAAGAGTACTTCAAGCTGTAAGAAGAGTCGAACACACCCCAATGTTTTTCAACATCACTAGTGCCGGAGGTGTCTGGCTTCCAAGCCTCGTCTTGAGCCTCAAAAACACACACGTTGACACCCCAAGCTCTCATAGCACAAATAGACTCTTGCCAGAATTGCTTAGCGTTGCTGACACTTGGTTGAGAGTTCTCGAAGTGAGTACCTTCAGAAGGCCATCCGGTTTCTCCAACCCAAAAGTCAATGTCAGTAGATCCCTTTATACCTTGAATCGTTTGCAAAGCTTGCATAATATCATCAAAGAAAGAGTAAGAGGAGTTCTGCATGGTCTGACCTTGCCAGTAGGAGAAAGCGTTGGCGAAAACAAAATCAGCAGCCTTGATAGCGTCAACAGATGCACCGTCGACAATAATATTCCAGGAATCAACTGTACCAACAGCAACGGAGGAGTAGGAGTCGCCGTTTTTGTCCTTGATGTCCAGCAAGACATCCTTCACGGTGTTGATAGCAGATGCCAACTCCTGAGCGGTCAAGTCTTTTCTGTACAATGCTTCAGAGCCAACGGTGAATACCTTAACGGTGTCCTTGGAAATTTTGGGCAAAAAGTCTTTCAAAGCTTGTTGCTCGGCTTGGAAGTGAGCGTCATCATTTGGCCAGATACCGAAAATGACTTGGAAACCAGCCTCTTCAGCAGCTGGGCCCAAAACCTGCAAAGTGTTACAGTCAGAAACAGCGTAAGTCTTAACGATGCTAGTGTAACCTTTCAACTTTTCAAAGTCAGTAGCATAGTCAGATGCTGACTTGCAGTTACCCTGTTCATTCTTGACACCCAAGTTGAATCCGAGCTAGACGAGTTAGTAAACAATGTAAAAAAATTTTCAGACTTCAGTTTTATTTGCAAATACAGAAGAATTTTGATAATAGCATACATCACCGATAGCGGCAACAGAGGTGATAGCCGTAGCAAGTGCACATAAAGATTTAAATTGCATTTTAGCAGATGTTTTTGAAAAGAGAAGTGGGAAGTGGATCGTTTTTCAGCGCCTCTGTGTTGATTGGGGGCAGTTATTTTTGGAAGCTCACGTGCTCTTTTATGCAGTTCTGCCGTCTGCTGGAGCGTTACTCGATTTGGATTCTTTAAATACAAATATTAGTCAATTCGTATACAGCTGTACATGAAGGGAATTCACTGCAATGAATCTAGCTACCCTGAAAAGTATAAGATTTTCAGCCCAAAGGCGTTTTCCACAATTGAACCTATCCGACTGTTATTTTGCGATCTGTTTTAATCTTCGAGAATGAGGATTGTAAACAAATGATTGTATGCCGTACACTAAGAATATTGGGTTACCCTTTGATACAGCAGGTATTTTTTTAATCATTATTCACAAAATTACATTTTATTACTTCGATATAGTTAAATTATGTGAGCTCACCAAAATAAATGAGCTCTACACGCCACGGCTAATGGTTCAAAACAAAAACTTGTTCCTGTATGGAGTCGGCCTAGACCGCAGTTATTGTTGTCACTCATAACAATAGTTTGGTCAAACAAACTAAGGCTGCGTCCTCAATGCGGAGACCTGCGCGCACAGGTAGTTCACTGTCGAACATTTCTGTTGCATCGTGGACGCCCTCGATGTTATCCTGTTCAAAAGCGTACTCTAAATCATGTAAGTTTCCGACAATTATAAGAACTTGACCACTGGAAATCTCACCTGCTTTCGGCAAATTAGATGCAGAATCTGAAGCGAAAAAGTTATCAGCATTCACGAATATCGTTTCCGTATAGCCCTCCGGAAAACTCAGTTCTGTGAAGATAGCGCTGAACCTTTGAGCTAGCCGCACATGGTAACCGAAAGATGATTTACACCCACATATACCGTACGCAGTTTGCGGGCTCACTACTTTCCTATTTTTAAGATCAACAGTAACCCTCACATTGACCGGAACTTCCAGTCCCAGTAATTCCAATGGAGTAGATTCTCCAATATTGACGTACTTCGTCACCTTCAATTTCCGAATTGCACTAACCTTCTTACTCTTTTTCTGAATTTTCGGAGTATGCTTGGCAATGGTCAATCCTTCTTTGAAATCCTTTCCGACACCATTATTATTCATGAATGGTAAAGTACTAAGTTTGGGGAGCTTTTCTGCGTACTTGAACTTGTTGACGTAATCACGGAATACCGACTTCACAAGATACTTCGGGGTGACAAAGTACTGCAAAAGAGTAGCGAATAAAAGCGAATTATTTTCATGCAATTCGCTCTTCAAAGCAACTGCTTCCGACTCCTGATTAACAAGATCGTCCCTCGCATCTTCTTGAGCGATATTGAACTTGATTTTTTTGTTACCAGCGTCACCTTGTAGCTTAACCTCACGTAAACTTTCCAAATCTTGCTTTCTGATTCTTTCTTTGACGGATGGAATATCTAGGACAACAATCTCAGAAACGCTATATACTAAGGCAGCCTTTGCAATTTGATATGCAATATTGGTGACTTGCTCCAAATTCTTAGCATTAGAACTGGATATTATAGTAGAGGGTATACATAAGGAAATTTCTGCACCTTCCATTTTCTTCAAAGCTTGCCTGGTTGGTTTTACAGAGGCTTCAGGTTTTAAATTGGCCATTTCTATACATGAAAGTCTATTCACCACTTCAAAAAATGAGATGCAAACCATCGCAGTTGTCCGCACGTGACTGTACAAACGTGACCTATAATGCGTACCAGTACTTACAGTGGAATGTCTATAACTGAGTCATTTCACAGTTCCTTTGAGATACAACAGGATGATTAGTAAAAACTTATTTACAATTAGAAAGGCGGATACAAAGCAAAATCATCCTATTTTTTTCGTGTTTATACAAGGAAAGTTAACCAGTTGAAAATACTCCCCTGAACTTATAAATGAGATATTTTGCAACTTGGCGCTTAAAATTGGATGACATTAAGCTTCTGAATCTGCCTCTGCTACCTCACTGTCGGCAGTTTCATCCGCAGCATCCAATTTCGCGATTTCAGCCTTTGCTTTCTCGATGTTAGCTTTGGTTTGCTCTTCTTGTTTAGATTGCAAAGCTGTCAAGGTTTCCCTTAAGATAGACACTGTGTTTGGAACATCGTCACTTTTAGTTGGTAATGAAATCGACAAATCACTCAAGGATGCGATAATATCAGTGTCAACGGTAAAGTTCTTGCTCTTCGAAGCTTTCTTCTTGTTCTTCTTGGACTTAGATCCTTCAAAGAATGTTTGCGGTTCCTTCTTGATAATGATGACATCCGTTGGAGCCTCAACTTGTCTGATAGTATTCTTAGTCTCAAAGGTTGATTTTGTTGCATCTGCAACAGTGTTGTTTGATGGCTTGACGTAAGATGGGTCGAAATAAGCCAACAAGGTATGAATTTCATTGATTTCCTTCGTAAAAGCAGGAATGGATGCCTCAGCTAAGTGCTTCTCTGCAGCCTCCTTTCTCTTAGCTTTTTTGATACTTTCTTGCTCGAGCTTTTCTTCCTCTTCTCTTCTCTTCTGCTCCTCAGCCAAAGCTTTTTTGAATTTAGTGTACTCTTCTCTGAAATTGGATCTGAGCTTGTTGATTTCCTCGAATTTTGCTTTTCTCAACTTGTCATTTGAATTTCTTTTATCGTACAACTCATTTTTCTTGGCGTTGACCGACTTGTTGGAATCGAAAATTTCGTTCAATTCTTGTTGAATCTTTTGGTACTCTTGACTAATATCCTTATCTCCAACAGCATTCAAATTCTTCTTCAAATCAGCAATCTTGGCCTTGTCGCTGTCGATCAACTCTTGTTGCTTCTCAACCTCACCGTAGTCCTTACGAATCTTACGTAAGTGCGACATCTCCTTCACATACCTTCTTTCATCTGCCAAGATGACATTACCACTACCGACTAACTTTTCAATCTGGGCAATCTTTGCGTCAATCTCAGCAATTGACTTAAATGAGTTTTTGCCAGTTAATTTCTGAATCTCAGTGATCTTTCTCTTCATGTTGGCATCGACATTCCTAATTTGCTCTTGAATGGCATCTCTCTCTGACTTCCATCCCTTTTGTTTAGACTGGATCTCTTTGGATTTTGCAAGCAAAGAATTCTTCCTTTCGTTCGTTTTCAGATCGAGACCGGAACGTTGGATCTGAGAATTGATCTCGGCATTGGCAGTTTCCAATTGTTTAATTTCGACTTGTAAAGCCTCAACCTTAGCTTTCATAGCCTTGTCATCAGGACCCTTGATGAAACGTCTTTCGCGTGGATTTGTTGACATAATGGGAGTTCTTTGAAGATACTTTTCAGTTTTCGAGCAGCGAGAAACTAACACGACAACGAAATTCGACGATGGTCGTGTGTTGTTCAAAATACCGGGCTGTATGCGACATGATTCTAGGAATCAAGCGACATTCGCAAATTAAACGAATAGAATTTGGCAATCAGTCCCGTAATATGGACTCCGTCGCCCCCCCCCCTCCAATATAATAACTGAGAGTAATTGCAAAATTTCCTTAAACTATAATTTTAGATACAAAAAATAACATGTTGACTTTAATGATTTGTACTAAACCTGAAAGTTCACGCACTAAGTGCAAAAGGCAACGGACATCGTCCAGCCTAATTGTAAATTTGACTATAAAGTTGTCACAAAGAAAAGAAAAACAGTATAGCATATTTCTGCCAAATTTAGAACAAGTCTTTAAATCAATAGTTTGCAACATCTTTCACTAAACTGTCATGCTGAAGCCTAAAACATTTTGATTTAATTCCTGCACATCGTATCGAAAAAGTAAATAGAAAAAATCTCTGTTAATTATCAGAAAAAAAAAGAATAATGACTCAGTACGCTGAATTAGTCAAGGGCTTGAACGAGTCTGATATTTTGTCAAAATGGAAGGGGATCGTGCCAATGAAATTCATCACGGGTATTCCAACATCTGCTGGTAGTTTTTCATCCTCTGAAAAGGTCTTCGAAGGCCACGATGAGGAACAAATTAAATTAATGGAGGAGTTATGCATTGTATTGGATTATAACGACAAGCCGATTGGAGCAGGTACGAAGAAGCTATGCCATTTGATGGAGAACATAAACGCTGGTTTGTTACATAGAGCATTCTCTGTGTTTCTCTTTAATGAGGAAGGAAAGTTATTGTTGCAGCAAAGGGCATCTGAAAAGATCACCTTTCCTGACATGTGGACGAATACGTGCTGCTCACATCCACTTTGTGTCAGCTCAGAATTAGGAATAGGTTCATTGGAGGACAATAATGACCAAAACGATTTGAGAACTGCTGTTTCTGGTGCCAAAGTTGCTGCAAGAAGAAAGTTATTTCACGAGCTCGGAATCCCAGAGAGAGACTGCCCTTTGGAAAATTTTAATTTTTTGACAAGAATCCATTACAAATCCGCCAGTGGGGACGAAACTTCGGAATGGGGAGAACATGAAATCGATTACATATTAATCTTGAGGGCTTCGAACAATATTACAGTGGAAGAAAACCCTAATGAAGTAAAGGATCAAAAATTTGTCAGTGAAGAGGAATTGAAAGAAATGTTCAAAGACGATAGCCTCGTATTCACTCCTTGGTTCAAGTTAATCTGCGAGACATTTTTGTTCACATGGTGGGGCAAATTAGACAGTCTTGAAGAATTCCAAGATGAAAAAATTCATAGATTGCTTTAAAAAACAAACAAGTATAGGGGAATACACTTAAATAACAGTTAAATTTTGTTAATGTTGTTCGAGTCAACGAGGCTTAACATTTTGTAGGATCCGAGAGGAGTCAGCATCCTGCATATATATCAACAGAGAAGTCCCGTTGACTTCTATTACGAATCGGCTCATCCCAGTGAACACAATCCACACCTTCATAACTGACATGCTTACCCGGGGTAAAAGCTATCAGGTATATATCAAATGCATGAGGTCTCTAGCCACCTCTGAGGCATCCATAAAACCAAGAAGGAAAAGAACATTGTTTAGCGATGAGTTGAACAAAGGTCCCTCCTTTGGTGATTTTGTGAGCGGCAAAGCATCGAAAATGGCAATAGATCCTCTTGAAGCTGCTAGAGAAGATCCACAACAGAGGCTTCCGAAGTGGCTTAAAGTCCCAATTCCCAAGGGCCAATCCTTCCATAATGTTAAAAAAGATGTTAGAGAGCTAAAGCTTGCCACAGTTTGCGAGGAAGCGAAATGCCCTAACATTGGTGAATGTTGGGGAGGTAAAAAGTCTGAGGCCACTGCTACAATTATGTTAATGGGTGATACTTGTACTAGGGGTTGCAGATTCTGCTCGGTCAAGACAAACAGAAATCCTGCCAAACCCGACCCCATGGAGCCCGAGAATACTGCCGAGGCGATTCTGAGATGGGGCTTAGGTTATGTGGTCTTGACAACGGTTGACAGAGATGATTTACCTGATGGAGGAGCGCTGCATTTATCAGAGACTGTTAGGAAGATAAAATCAAAAGCGCCCCAAATTTTTGTTGAAGTTTTAGGGGGTGATTTTAGAGGTGATTTGAGCAGTTGTGAAACTTTAGCATCTTCCGGTTTAGACGTTTATGCCCATAACTTGGAGACTGTCGAAGCATTAACTCCTCACATAAGAGATCGCCGAGCCACCTATCGCCAATCGCTTTCTATTCTCGAAAAAGCAAAGCAAACCAAGCCGAGTCTTGTGACAAAGACGTCTCTAATGCTAGGTTTTGGAGAGACAGATGAGCAGATTTTGCAAACACTCACAGATCTCCGTGATATAAAATGTGACGTCGTCACGTTTGGACAATATATGAGACCTACTAAACGTCACATGAAAGTTGTTGAGTATGTGAAACCTGAAAAATTCGATTATTGGAGAGATAAAGCTTTGGAGATGGGGTTCTTGTACGTAGCCAGTGGCCCTTTAGTTAGATCGTCTTACAAAGCGGGAGAAGCTTTTATCGAGAATGTTTTACGCAAAAGGAAGCACAATGTTGGCGAGTCTGAGAGAACATTCTAGTTTCATCGAAATTCCAGGATAATCATTAGAGTAAACCATATAATTTGATTTTTTTTATTCTTTAATCCTTCAGCCTAGAAGATTTCCTTATTCCCGCGATCTGAGGACGACTACGCAATTCGGTTGATTTTTCACTCATCTTGCCCCCTTGGTTTGTTATGCGCAAAACTCTTGCATGTTTTTGCAGATTCATGCTCCTTTCGAGCTTCCATGAAGTCGCGCCAGAAAATCACACCTGTTTCGAATTGCCGCCAGTGGCTTAGAGGACTATGCCAAACTATAACGATGCCAAGCACGAAGATGACAGTGAAGAGTCTTTGATTTCTCAGTTTGAAACGACCTTAACTATACGCCCAACACTGGATATTCCCGAGGACCAAGATTTATCAATCGATCACACCACTTTTATCCACGGATCAACTCTCGAAGCGTTTTCAAAAGATGAATCTATTGTGGATATAGAAGAGCTAGAAGAAGAGGAGAGATTGAGAGAGCAGATTCCTAATTTTAGAGCAAAGCGCCAACATAGGCTCATCCCCGAGAAGTCTACGA
>NKZN01001360.1:0-62243 GCA_002374485.1 Metschnikowia santaceciliae | reverse complement strand
TAGTAGTACAGTAGTGTAGTAGTACAGTAGTGTAGTAGTACAGTAGTGTAGTAGTACAGTAGTGTAGTAGTGTAGTAGTACAGTAGTACAGTAGTGTAATAGAGTATGGTAGAGCTCATTTCCTTTGGCTTCAGGTACTCACTACAGATAATATCATTTAGTCGAACCAGTCTACATTATTGTTATCGTTTACTGTTGTCTTGTGATGTCCTCAATTACCCACTATAGTGTAAGGACCAACAAATCTATAGCTAAACAGTTCACGGTTCTTTGTTGAACTTGAGGATCAGTGTATACGTGTGTGACTGCATGTTCTTGTGACTGCATCCAGATGAAACAACGATAGGTATTGTTCAAGAGAGGAAAAGTTAGGGTTGACCCTCGTCCGGTTCTCGTCTAACGCTCCTCTAGTGCTCGTCTAACTCTGGTCAGGATTTCTGAGCATATTTAGATACAGATAAAAAACAAGTGATTAAGATGACTACTGAAATTCCATAATTAAGAGAGTTTTGGAAACCAACTTGGTAACCATTCCAGCTTATGCGAGTGTATACTGTAACTCTCAACACTTTCAGCATTGAACTTTAAATGGTCCGTTTTTCCTGGGCTTTTGGACTCTTTGACTTTTGGTACCACTATACTATAGATTGATACTATAATAGAATCTACCATAGATATAATCCCTACTCTACTCTACTACTCTACTACTCTACTACTCTATTACTCTATTACTGCAGTACTACTATACTATACTACTATTCCATAATACCACTGACTAAAAGCACTCTACTATTTTAAAATTTGCAATGAAATACGAGTACTGTTAAGAGAGTGGTACCATGAATCACTACTATACGACACCACTATAAGATACTACTGCTGATACTACTACTGATCCAAATACCAGTACCATAGATACTACTAGTACCATAGATTCCACTAGATACTATAAGATACTATAAGATAATACTAGATACTACTAGTATATGTGTACTGACATTCGTCTCTCTGCCGCAATATCCTCTGCCAATCGTGTCTGCCAATCGTGTCTGCCAATCGTGTCAGCTTTTCTGTAATTCTAGTCATGTAGTATTTTGGTGATTTCATCCTCAGAACAGTACTAATTCCCTGGGAGTGTCACGTAGCACTTACAGTACTTATACCACTCTAGTGTAATGAAACATGGAGAGTATAGGTTTGAAGATTGATGAAATGCTTATTGCAGTAAAACCCAGTTTCAGTAGGTTATTCAGGAATAACTGATCCCAGTGATAGAATTCAGAATAGCACAATTCAGTAGTGAACTTTTGTACTAGCTGTTGTTCTTGATAACTTGTCAGTATCACCTTCAAAATACCTTCCAAACAACTTCAAGAGTATGGCTGAGTCGGGCTGAGTTGGGCTGAGTCTGAATGTATTCTTTGGAAAAGCCTTAAAAACCTGAATCACTTCATTAATCACCGCTGAATTCAGAAATAACAGTTGCATTAGGAACTGATCAGTAATAGCTGACCCACTATAAGAACTTCAAGATACTACCTTATGGACTGGTGGTTTGAGCCTGGAGATCATGGTATAGCAGTGGATAGTATGATGATGGGGATATTCTGTTGGAGTAAACTGACCTTGAATGAGACAGATGAACCAATACTTGGATAATTACCTCTATACATAGCAGTCTTAGACCTGCTATAATCCCTATCAACTATAACTTCTAGGACTTGGACCAAAACTCATTGCATTTCTTGTACTCGTTTGACTGCAGACAATATTGGTACGGTATAGTATTAGTATAACCGTTTCGTTAGAATCATTGTTGCCATTAACTATTTAGTCATAGCTAAGATAAGTGAAACCCGAACACTCTGGCTTCAACTATTTCAATACGTCTTGTACTGTCCGATACCTGTAAGTAGTAAGTAGAAGAATAACGTACCAGATAACCAGGGTAGGTGCTCTTGGAACCAATTATAGGTGTAGTTTTCTTAGTAGCATCTCATATACCTCTCGACGTATAATACCAATACCGAAAACTTGAGTGACATGTTTCACTATACTTCTCTTCCGTCGCGACTCAATGCTTTTCTAATCCATTCCAGCTAAGAATCATAGAGTGGACTATAAGTACTTGCCTTCTGGCTAATGTCTTGGGTCTCACTAAGTCACGTCCGTTTTTCAGGTCCTTGCCAACGTATAAGAGTAGACTGATGTGTTGAACACTAAGGCATTGATTATCGATAGATCATTCCTTACACACTTTGACTTTCGTATAATGCTTTTGTCATAATGTCGGGGTCCGAACATACCGGTAATCACCTTTGAAGGTTGCTTCGGAAATGGGTACTTCAAAGATCCGTGTCGATGATTGCCTCTGAAATGAGTGCTTCCAATGTCTGTGTGGAATTGGTACTTTCTTGAGCTAAATCACTTCATCTCTCTAGCCTTTGCTCATTCAAGAAGCTTTTGTCGTAGATAAAGTTCAAGATGTTTTGGTTATTCGTGGCCGTGTCGTATGACTTGCTCAGTGGTTCGTAGACCCCCACCACAGGCAAGCCCTTGATGTTCTCATCCGATGCATACTTCTTGTATGGATAAAGAGAAAAGATGGACGTGAGGCTGTTGAAAAGAGACCCAAAGTCGCCCGTGATGCTGGCCGCATGGAGATTTGCATTCCGTTCGTACGGCCCCACGTCAATAGAATTGGCCGGGAACTTCTTCACCATCGATGCAATCTGCAAGTCGCTAGCCTCCACCAAAACAGTGATGTGGTAGTTGGCCGACTTTAACGTATATGATTCAGCCTTGGCAAAGTTATTGATGGATGAGTTGAGGATGAACCCGATATACACACTGCATCGCAGACACTGCGCCAAGTTGCCGTATATGGTGATGATGCGATCGAGCGACTCAGAGCCGGCCAGGATAGTGAGACTCACCGCGAAGTCTTCGCTGAGCGAGTCCTGCAACCCTTCAAAGTGTTCGGCCTCACTGTCGCTCACGGGGATCTTGATACATGCGGGTGTTTCGTCTGTGGAAAGTCTCCCGAGGGCCTGGATGACTTTGGCTGAATCAACCACAAGCTGTTCCCTTGCTGGTGGCACTGTATCTAAAAGAATGCCACTGCTCTGCTTCGCCAGGGGCGCCTCGTGTCTCCTCTTGCGGGTCCGGTTCATGTCACTTGGTGAGATACTCAATGTGAATGAAATGGTGCGTATGTTTTCGCGAACCAATGAGCCATGGCTGCAATTCCGCGTTCCACTCCGGGATCAAGGGGGCAATTCAAGGCACCAATCCACGTCGAATCGAGCAATTTTCTTTGTTCAGATTATTTTGGTTGTTTGGGATGAGCTTTCCGAGTACCTACTTTACATCTTCACTGCTATGGTCCAGTTCACAGACCTTCGTTAGTGTGTTATGGGCGAACTCAATCACACCCATAGCAGACGCTCACTGTATAGTTGTAAAAAATAGTTGGCGCTCGTCTTGGCTTCCTTCTTTTTGTGGCAGATCCTAGCCTCTATTTATTTTCTTACTTTGCCAAAGTGGGGAAGCTGCATGTTTTAGTGGCCGGATTTCCGGCGTATTGTGTTGTTTCATATCTGCGTTCTCGCCGCTTTTGTGGCTGGCTTCTGTGACTCGTTTCCAAAAGCGTCTTTGTGAACATGCACAAAGCTGTATTTGCAACCCAGATGCCAGCTATAAATACCAGAGGAAATCCCTTCTCAAACTTACTCATCAGTCTTGCTACTACTCACATTTGCTATTAATCTTTCAATCATGTCCGCCGCTACCCCTATTGACGTCAGATACGCAGGCACTGTTTTAGGTATGTACAGCATCAAATAGTCATTATTACCGCATCTTTACTAACAATCAGCTGTTATTGTTCCACCTTTGGCTGTGTACTTGAGTTCGGGAAACCTTACGACCACGATCATTAACGTGGTGTTGTGTTTTGCTCTCTACTTGCCGGGAATCATCCATGCCGTGTACACCTTGGATAAAGCTGACCCATTGAATGGTAAGACTAAACCTGCAACTCCTCCTTCATGAGCAAAATCCTTTAGCAAGAGGTACTTGGAAGTGGGCGTTTGAATACTTGCTAGAGCATTTATTGCCGCCTAAATGAGTGTATAGTAATAAATAAATTATTAAAAGTTGCTGTAGAGAATCAAGTCTCAAAACAATTGGACATCAGCATCGACTACAGAAGCATTCCTTCTAATCGACTTTAGCATCACGAGTGTTCAAAGGCCTTGTGATCCTAATCCTGTGGAGGTCTGCGCGCGAGGTGTACGGGTGCACGCATCTCATCCCGAAAAAAAACTCGCTTCTCATCAACCACGAGATTTTCTACCATAGAACCAGGCAACAAAATGGGAAAAAAAGATAAGGTTGAAGAGTCTACTGAGGACAACTACGAGGTTCGCATGGCCGCAGTTTTGCCTTTTGCCAAGCCACTTGCACCCAAGAAGCTCAACAAGAAAGTTCTCAAAACCATCAAGAAGGCTTCCAAGGCCAAGCACGTTAAGAGAGGTGTCAAGGAAGTGGTCAAGGCCTTGAGAAAAGGCGAGAAGGGATTGGTGGTGATTGCTGGAGACATCTCCCCCGCCGATGTCATCTCCCACATTCCTGTTCTTTGTGAGGACTCCTCCGTGCCATTCGTGTTCATCCCATCCAAGGAAGACTTGGGTTCTGCCGGAGCCACCAAGAGACCCACCTCGTGTGTTTTGATTGTTCCAGGTGGAGGCAAGTCCAAGAAAAACGCCGACAAGGTTGAGGAGTACAGAGAGGCCTTCGACGAGATCGTAAAGGAGGTCAAAGACTTGGAGTAAGTGCTCGGCAACTTCTCCCTTCCCATTTTCACCTGGCCAGGCGGCCCATCAAGTGAGTGTCTCACACTGTAAATTACGGCATAATCAACGAATCATAGTATACCGTGTAGGGCAGTATAATGGGTCCATGAACACCATACCACGAGGACTTCTCCCTTTAATGGACAAGTAAGGGCATCGGAATGTCAGTATAAGTTTTGACAGTCTCTAAAGCTCTATGACAGCTTCTTTTCCATCTTGATATCATAGAATTGTATCGATGATTGCTATATTTCTGGTTATTAGAACTGGGTTGCACACGTCAAGTTCTTTCATTCAAGCTCAAACCCAAACTTCATTCTTGACTGTTTCGAATGTTACCTACCCTTTTCCACTTTCCCCCACAATCAATATAATGGTCATAAAAGTTTATCCTGTTCAACAGTCTCTTGAAGCAAGCGTCGTAATGAACATCCCTGGAGAAAACTTCAGTTTCATTTATACATCTTGATACCCCAATTTCTTTAAAACATTGGTTTTCTTAGTACCCCAATTTCTTTGATACAACGGTTTTCTTCACACCCCAATTTCCTTAGTACATCGGTTTCCGTAGCAGGGACCACGCATTTTAATTGGGGAAAAAATATTGGGAAAAAAATTTACAGCCCAATTTCAAGGGGGGATCCCTCTCTTATATATTGAGACCAACAGGGGATGAAACAAGCTTCGTGCATTTGGTGCATTTGGTGCATGGGCATGCGCTCTGGTGGCTGCGAAAATGCACTCCCCGTACTATATAAGATCCGAGATTCCCACTATTCTCTGCGCACATTTTTTACGACCCCATAAAATAGTTCAATGCTTTTTAGTGAACATATATAGGGTGGGATCTCTGTCTTTCTCTGAGGATCTCTGTATTTCTTTGAGGATCTCGGAGGACCTTCAAGGATTTTTGAGGATCTCTATGAACTGTTCTATGACGTTTTGTATGAACTGTTTTATGACGTGTTCTATCAACGAGAAACGTCCATGTCGAAGCCTAGAACAATGGCGAAATAGAATGACACCTGCTTGGGGGGTCCACGACCTGACCTTGGTGGATTCAGGTCCTGAGTGTATGACAACAGCGAGTTGGAAGGGTTTTGATGGTGCTGAGCATTGGAGGCGGAGTGGACAGCCGGCTTGGATAGGTCCAAGGGCGAAAGCTGGAACTCCTGTAAGGTTTTTGCTTTTGTTTTTTGAAAGGTGATAGGAGATTGAGAAAGAACTTTGGTTGTTGGAGTCCCAGGTATAAAGATCAGCAGACTCTAATCTTGGCTTGATCAATTCTCTATTCTAACCCACAGTCTGGATTCCATTGCAAAGTACAGGTATAGGTCTGCTGATGTCAAGTGATGAAATAAGAAATTCTATGTCTGTTCTATGTCTGTTCTATGTCTGCTCTATGTCTGCTCTATGGACTCCTCGTTCTGGGTGTACGGACTGGGAGAATGGATTAGGAATACTGAGTTGTATTTTGAACAAGGCAAAGGGTATACAGTTTGGGCCAGGAACTATTACTGGAGATAGGATTTTTAGCTGGTTTATTCTCCTAACTGCTACGGACTAGCTTAACTCCTCGGTTGGCGGAATCAGTGTTCATTCTTCCGCCCATAACCATTATTCAAGCTCAGGAAATGGCTTTTGTTCCCTTGGAGTGTGGCTCTTTCATACTGGCCCAGTTCTCCCAAACTTGACAACCTCCTGTCAGCAATTGGTCTTGCACTACTGGTTTCTTCTCTAAACTGCTTTGGATCAGTGATGGAGATAACTAGTGGGCCGAATGGCTATTTCCATTGGTCTGGATACGGTGATTATGACCCTAAATTTCTTACCTGATTTCATTTGAAACCATATTACTCTATTATCTAGTGGATGGAATTTGTCTCCGACTTGAGCTTGGCTTGCTCCTTTCTTTTCTCGTCTCTGACGGTTAAAGCCCAGGCCAAAACAGTCATGATAGCACCAAATGCACACAAGCACGCAGTGTATGTGAAACCAATATGGTATACTGGCTTGTCGTTGGTGTTCCACACGAAGATCGGCACCCATGCGCCAGTCACATATGCCAAGACATTTGTGGTTACGACCAAGAAGTTTCTCTTCATGTCGTCATCGAACAATAACCGGTTGACCCAGGAAAAGATGAATGGCTGCCCATAGGACGTGGGGATTCCAATGACAAAGTAACTGAGCCAGTGCAAGCCACGCGGAATGTCCCATATTGCCAAACAAATACATCCGAACATGACTGGAATGAAAAAGCCCAATACATAATAGTGGTTTTTGTTTCCACCCAAGAAATTGTGGGAGTATGCAAGAATCACAGTGAATGCAATACCAAGACCGGTCAAGATGGAGGGGTAAGTGTTATACTTCTCGGGCGAGAGTTTCAAGCCCAACTTCATCCACGTGGTGAATGTTGGCTGAGAATTGGCACTGCACGCATTGTTATAAGCCAAGAAGAGGAAGGGGAACACGTACACGTGCCAAGTACTGAAGAAAGACTTGATTTTGGCCACGGTGTACCTTTCTCTGGTGTTCAACTGAGCGCCCATTAAGCGTCTCCTTTCTAGACCCACCAACCGATCTTCCTTGGTGAAATAAAACGCATCCGTGGTGCTGGGGGTGTTGGGGTCCACGCACATGGTGTAAATGGCAATTGGGAACGAGATAATGGCATCAAAAACAAACATCCATTTGAAGGGGGGCATGGACGAGTTCTGGAACCGTTTCAACAAGCCCAATTGCAATGGACCTGAGATCAAGGTAGCAGCATTGGCAGCAACAGCAAAATATGCACTTCTCGTGGAGATCTCCGCAGCAGAGTAGTTGCTTCCGAGCAAATACTCCATACCAGGGAAATATCCCGATTCAAGCAAACCAAGGAAAAACCGAACAGCATAAAGAGAGGGAAGCTTCTCGCACGTGATCATGAGCAATGTTAACACTGCCCACATGAACTCGAGTCCTCCGAGATAGTACCTGGCGGAAATCCGGTGAAGAATAAGATTGGACGGGATCTGGCCAATGATGTAGCCAATGGTCCACAAAGTGACCAAATAGTTGTACTGGTTGTTGTTCATGTTATAGTACTCGTCCATACCATTGACATAAGCGGTGGTGACGTTGGCCTGGTTCAAGGTTTTGATGAAGTATCCCAACATCGACGACGACAAGAGGAACAAGTCCAACTTCAAAAGATACTTCTGCTCCTTGGGGTGCTTTCCCGTACCGTCCCAGAGAAACTTGCGGATTTTGAACGACAACGATTTTTCTCTTCTCAAGAGTTCTTCCTCTGAGAGATGTAACGAGAGGTCGATATACGGAGTATCGGAGTCCACAGAGACTTGCTCCACGGCCACGTCATTGGTTTTGTCTTGGGAACCCAGTGAAGACTGATCATCGTCGGAACCGTACACCTGGACGGTCGACTTATTGATTTCGGAGATTTCTTTTCCCTCGAGCTGCTCTTTGAGCTTCTTAAAAAACCCCATTCTATAACTGGACCAAAGAGGTTAAGAGGTGAGTTATGGAAGTGAAAGGCTATGTATTATGGTCTATGGAAGGCTAGCACTTCTGGAGACTGGCAATTCAGAGGGAGCTGACACTTGTGGAAAGCTGGAAAGAACTGGTGATAGTTTGGTGACTTGAATTAATTAAGATTATTTCAGAGGAGGAAAATGGCTTTATATCAGTGGAGTGAAAAATTGCTTTGGCTTATCACCTAATCAGGCCCGGATTAGGTGATTTCGTATTTATGCAACATGCTATGCATGACAGCCACTGCAAAAGCCCGCTCTTCTGACTCATGGAACCATTCCGACATTTCAGCACCAGAGACTACGGAATTGATTGGCTAAAGTTTAGATATTTTTACTATTGTCAATTTTCTTTGTTGTCCATTTTTCCTTGTCGTGTCTTTGTCGAGCCTTTGTCTGATATTATCTTGCGTGATACTTTCTTGTCTAATTTTTGTCCTTTGTCTAATTCTTGTGTGGTGGTGTGGCCGCGGGCGGAATTGCGAACTGTGGATCGCGAAACTTGTGGCTGCGAAATCCACACTGTGCTACGTGCAGTGCCCGAGCATTCTTGGACGCGGCCAAATGGGAAAAAGGCCAGGAAATGTCCATGGCAAACATGATTACTAAGCTCGGGAAGCGTATGCAGATCCGAGAATATCATGCAGACCGGAGGACTTCCTGCAAATCCGGGGCTCTAATCATGCAATCCCGAGTTTAATCCGGCAAATCCAGAGTCTAATCCTGCCGTTCTGGGAAATCCGGCGTCAATCTATCCTCAACCTGGCTTATATGCGTGCCCGAGATTAGACTCCGATGAGCTTGCTCAGAAAATGAACTTGGTCACGGGTAATCTCATGTTCCAGCCACAGAGTCCGGGCCGGTGTGGCCGACATTTGGCAGGAGACTAATGCATGGCTAAAATTTGCAGATCAAGTGCATGCAGACGATTCAGTGGGCAGAGATGAAATCTTAAAGAAAGTATTTGAGGATTTGAAGATGTGAACAAGTGACCAAGTGACAAATTCCCAGAAGTGACCAATGAAATTGACCAATGGAACTGACGAAAAAGTATTTTGGTTTTGATTACAGCTTATGAAATGTATTGGTGGAGCTTCAATGCTGGTGTCTTGAAAAATGGAGATATTTATGACACAAAAAAATGACGATCATATTCTTTTTCTATCTGGATTTTGTCTGGATTGTCTAAATTCTGTTGATCAAGTCTGGATTGTCTAAATTTTGTTGGATTCTTTTGATATCAGATTGTCCGCATGTCCTCCCGCCTGTCACTGTTTTGTCTAGTCTGGGCCTCTCATCATTGAAGAGCTGAGACCTACAGCAGAAATATCGTGGTAGTGTTGCTCTCCAGGTCCATGCAAGTATCCACAGGGACAATCTGAAGGAGAAAGCGATGTTTCCATGGCATCCGAATCCGGACCCATGGGTTGGGGTATGTCATGCACAGGCGTCATGGTGCCGTCGGGATGGATTTCCGCGTGGTGTGCGGTGGTGAGAACGGGGCTCGGGTGCACGACGTCGACCTTGCGTCTTTTCGGGAGCGGCTCATGGGAAGGAATATGTGGTGGGTTTTTTAAGGACATGTGTGTGTGGAGAATGTGGGTGGAAGTGGGTGGAGTGGAGTGGAGTGGAGAGAAATAGATTGTACTGCGATGATCTTCGCGTATGTTCGTGGTGTACGGGTCTGTGCAGGACAGAAGTACTTGGGTTGGGTGTTGGCCTTTTTTTTGGTGTTCTTTTGGAGGGTATGACTATCTGCAGTATCATGGGTTTTGATGGTGGGACTTTTGGAATTTGAGACATGTTTTGAAACTTGATTGGATTTTGGTTGAAATTTGGTTGAAATTTGGTGGTCTAGAGGTGTTGCGCAGACTATTGTTCGCAGCAAGTCTATTCCAAGAATAGGACGATCGGCCAAGTCACGTGAAAAACTCTAAATTTTTCAGCTGAGACGATAATTTAATGAGTGCTGGTCTGTCATACATATAAGGTTATGGGGCTAGTCAGTGAGCTAGCAAGTCCAAGCCCGGAATCCATACTCACAGGCTACAATGAGATTAAGTTAGATCCACTATGGGCAGGGCACTACCATAGAGATATTATGAAGCCTAAGCCGTCTCCTCAGTCACCATAGTACGAGATACCAGTTCAGAATGACAGGGGCATTCTGTGACTGTGACTGAGTGCGTTCGGGTGTAGTATCTATTGTTTTGAATGGGTTATTGATGGAATGGTGGACCGACCTCGGAATGACCGGATTGACCGGATTGACCGGAATGACCGGAATGACCGGATCTCGCACCGGCACTTTTTGTCTCCCCTCCTTAAAAGTTTCCCCCCACCACTAAATTACTTTAAGAAATATATGGTTGAGCGGTCCGGAATTCCAGTATTTCAACTAGATTACTTTTATTTCCGGTACCATGAAAAAAAGGTCGTTTGCGTTGGGCCTTTTTCTACTGAGGTTGTCTGGTGCACGGGTGTTTTTTGCACCCATTCAGTCTCAATTCCGAGGTCCCCACACTCCATCAAACATCTCGTTAGAAATACCTACTGAGTCACGAAGGTTAAAGATATTGAAGTCAAACCTACAGAGAGAGTTTTGATGAAATAGCACCTGCTATCTCTCTGAGACTTCAGTCACTCACGTAACTGTGGTGGTGTGTAGTTGTTTATACCGATCCGTCATGCCAGACATAACGTCACGTACTCTGTGTACTGTGTTTTTTGGTTGATGATTCCTCCTAGAGCAACCGTCGCACCTTATATAGACTAGTCTGGCATAGAAGAATAGAGGTCATAATGAGGGCCAAAGGGGTCGCTCAACCTCTGGTCGACCAGACGAAAATGAGATCCAAGATTTTACCTTTCTTCTCCACTGGATATTTCTATTCTCCATGAGCCCCCCCCCCTTAGGACATGTGCGGTATTATTTAACAGATGTGCCGCCCCAGTCAAACTACTCACCCCAATATAAAACGTTCCGGTGTCGTTATTTTATACCACCAAAAATATATACACCAAAAGGAGGACATATCAACATGTCTTCCAAAACCAGACCCACCAATATTAATTAGTTTGGATGTACTGATGTTTACTAAGGACTTGGACTGTTATCTCCACAGGGTATCAGACTGTGAGTGTATAGATGGTGACTGAGTGAGTCTGAGTGAGTCTGAGTGAGTCTGAGTGAGTCTGTATATGGTGACTGAGTGAGTGACTAAGTGAGACTGAGATTAGCGAAAAAATCACGCTGCAATCTTCCGCCCCAGCCATTCCCTCGTAGTCCCAATTCGCTCTCCCTCCACTCCACTCCGTTTCTCTCCCCCTATAAATACACACTCTGGGAACACTCTAGAACACCGTCACAAACACTGTCACAAACACTGTCACAAACACAAACACTGTCACAAACACAAATACAGTATACAGTCTCTCCTTATGAATATAAATACAGCGCCCTCCCCATTTCTTTCTACTCTTGTCCATACTCTTTTTTCTCCCAACACTTCCGCATTGCTCGGTTCTCTTACTATGTTCTCTGCTCGGTTCTCTGCTGGTGCTGCAGAAGTTGCCTCAACGAGCGCCTGCACACCGACCGCGCCTTTATAGCCTGCGGCCCCGGCTCTCCACGTCACTCACTCACTCATTATACATCATGGGGATCAAGAACATGTTCAAGAAGAAGGAGCCTACGGAGGAGGAGATTGTGGCGGATATGCAGCGTGTGGGTATCTCCACCAAAAGCACCAATGGCCGCCAGGAGAAGTTCGGCGCCTTCAAGCAGTATGCCCAGGAACGCCTGGAACAACGCTCCGCCTTGGCGCCCTCCAACCCTTATGCCCAGATGAACCAGCCTGCCAACGGCTCAAATCCATATGCTGGCAATCCCAATGAAGAAAAGGGGCAGGCCCAGGATAATCCATATGCTAGGCAGAATACTGGAGACAACAGGGCTCAAAGAGATCCTTATGCTAGACAAGCTGGGGACAGGGATCCTTATGCTAGACAAAATACCGAAAGAAGTGATCCGTATGCTAGACAAAACACCGAAAGAAGTGATCCGTATGCTAGACAGAACACTGGAGAAAGAAGTGATCCGTATGCTAGACAGACTGGGGGCAGAGACCCCTATTCTAGACTGAATCCTGCGGAAAGAAGAAGAGACCCCTATGCTTCTACACGTGACGACGAGCTGACGCTTGACTTGAACGACATTCCTTCGGTTCAGAACCCCGTCCGGAACAAGAAGCCCATCCGTAGGCCTGCTGACGATAATCTCGACCTCAACGACCTCCCCGAGGAGGACTTGAATGTTGAGGTGGACGATTTCTACGAGGGCCAGGAGCAGGTGGACTCTGAGGAAGAGGAGGTGGAGGCCATCAAGCAGGATATCCGCTTCACCAAGCAGGAATCCTTGGCCCTGACCCGGAACACCTTGCGTATGGCTCAGGAGGCTGACGCTTCGGGTGCCAATACACTTGGAATGCTCGGCTCACAATCGGAACGTCTCTACAATGCTGAACAAAACCTTTTGTTGGCCGATACCCAGACTAAGATCGCTGATGAAAAGGTTAAGGAGTTGGGACGCTTGAACCGGTCTATCTTCGTGCCTGCTACAGGTAATCCGTTCAATAAAAAGTCCAGGTTGCGCCAACAGGAACAGAAACTCAAAGCGGACAAGATGCAGGAAAAGTATCTTCGGGACACCAATCGCCTGGGCATGTATGCCAGTGAGCAGAGAGTCAAGGAGGGTATCACCAACCACTCAGCCAACTCCGAATTGCACAACAAGTACCAGGGCCAGAAGCACCTCGAGCAGGCCAAACGCTACCAGATTGAAGCCGATCTGGAGGACGACGAGATGGAGAAGGAATTGGCCTCCAACTTGGACCAGATTGCCAATTTCTCCAAGAAATTGAAACACACTGCCAACCTTATGGGCCAGGAAGTCGATGCTCAGAATGACCGCTTGAAGAAGATTGAGGAGGATGCTGACCGGTTGGACATCAATGTGCACCTTAACAGTTCTCGCTTGAACAATATTCGCTAAGCTGGGTTCTTTTGGTTTTTAAACTTTTGCTATTTTTGGCACTTCATTGTTGTGGATTAGTACTAAAAGTGGTCTTTATTGTGGTGCCATTCTCGAAATAACCTTTATGCTTTTTTCCCCGAAAATTGCCTCTTACTATAGAACATTCTGAAAATAACCTTGTGTGGGATTCTGGAAATAGCCTCCGATGTGTATACTTTGACACTACTTGCATTGTGGAAATTTCTGAAAATTTCTTTTTCTTTTCCGGCTTCCTGCAGATAACCCTTTTGTTCCAGGACAAATGGCATTTTACGGGACATGAAATGGCGTTTTATGAACTTGCGAGTTCTATTGAGGCCTTTCTATTTCCTCCAGTACATTTTGTGCAACCCCATTTTAATGGGTGGCTGGGCGATCGGGAATGCTTCGATACAGTTCAGACACGCTGGAAACAATAGCTCGAATACACTTTGGCGTTGACAGCGATCGTACGACGAGTGGGGAGGATTGTTTTCTTTTTTTTAGCAACCTCATTGTTGTGAGTGACACCATTGTTTGGCAGCGATTGCATTGTTTCTCGGATTGAGCATATTGTCTGCATACAAGTTGATTGTCTCGGGCTAGTACTAGTTGTTGCAGATTAAAGAGCAATTCCATGGGTCGGGTGAGAATCGTACGATCCTGTGGGTAACCTGGATAAACGTGGAATCAAAGGCGTTGGTGTGAAGTAAGACAATGGGCATGCGGATTATATGAAGGCATGGACTTTTGAGTTCCTGAGAAACACCCAAGGACTATAATCAATATGCAGTCTGTTTGCATTGGAAAATGGCGTTATTGTTTGTTATTGTTACGGTCCGGAGGTCATTTCAATCGGGGTATATAAGAAGGTGAGACCCCGAACCTTCAGGTCCAACACTCAAGAATTCATCTCCATTAACTAACAATGCTTGCCTTCGCTGCCCTTCTCTCGCTTGCTTCCATGGTCTCTGCCAACCCGGCCATCACTCTCGGAGTCCAAGATCCTGCTCCTGTTGGGTGGGCCAACTCCACCCTGACCCCGGCCAACTCCACCGTGACCCAGACTCACACTTCGTTGGTGACCATCACGTCTTGTGATGAGGAGTGCACGACCTACGTGCTGACTGTCTGTGAAGAGTGCACCACTACTGTGCCATGTGAAGATGAGTGCACCACTCCAGCTCCTGCTCCTGCTCCTGCTGCTACAACTCCATGTGAGGAATGCTCTACTCTCGTGACATCTTGTGTGGACTGTCGCCCTACTCCAGCCCCTGCCTCCATTCAACCCCAAGTGGCAGGTGCAGCCCATGTCACCTTGGCTGCCGGAGCCTTTGCCATTGCTGGTGCTTTGTTGTTGTAGACGCGATAGTTTTTCGTCAATGTACAGTTAATACATCTATTATACACCCCAAATATTGTAAGTTCCGGGATATCAGTTCCAGGATATCAGTAATAATGATATCCAGCAATTTGAATGTAATACTTTTGTGGTACAGTTTGTAAGTGTGTTTTTCTATGTTGCAACGATGATGGGGGGTTATGAGCCCCGGGCGCATTATTTTCCTATTCTTATTCTTATTCTTATTCTTATTCCTGTGTGGTTATGAGCCACGTGCGTAAACATAACAAAAAATCTCAGGGTTATGAACCCCGCACGGCAACAACAAAAAAGGTTATGAGCGCATTCACATCCAGCAGTGACGTTGGACATGAGTTATTTATAGATCAAAATAAACAAACCCCCCCCACGTTCCATCAACGTTTTCTCCTCTTGTATACAGGTCCCAACCGTTGAGCGTGTTCTTCAAGGTTCACGCCGTTCGCTCAAACCAAAGCCACCAAGCCACCACCACTTAAAAACCAGAGCAATGTACAGTCCCAAAGCTTAACCTGAAACAATGAAGTTTTGAATAATTTTTGAATAATGTTTGAATAATTTTTGAATAATGTTTGAATAATTTTTGAATAGTGTTTGAATAATTTTTGAATAGTTTTGAATAATTTTTGATTAATAAAAGATGAAGCGTATGGTGTCTTGGATGCAGGTGGTCACATGGTCAAGACCAGCAAATAAAATGTAAACAAACTGTTGTTGTTTTTTCAAGAAACGGTCAATGTTACTTTTCAGGAATTTTTTTTTCCCATTTGGTGCTTGCTCAAGGAATGCACTTGATTCGCAGTGGTTCGCGGATTCAAAGTGCAGTGGATTCACACTTGATCGACAGTGGATTCACACTTGATCGACAGTGGATTCACACTTAGTTAGTGAAGAAGCAGTGAATTAGTAAAGAAGCAGGGTCAGTAGGCAGAGCGTATTGACGGCCCAAGTAGTAGTGGCTAATTTTGCTTTTTTGCAGTGAATTTTGGTGTGAATTTTGGTGTGCATTTTGGTGTGAATTTTGGTGTGCATTTTGGTGTGAATTTTGGTGTGCATTTTGGAATGATTTTGCACTGGATTTTGGTGTGAATTTCGCATTGAATTTTGGTGCGAAGAATGATTTTCGCTGGATTTGCTGCATTTGCTGCATTCGCTGGATTCGCTGGATTCGCTGGATTCGCTTGCAGAAACCAATTTCTTCGCGACCATGAATTTCACACTGTATGCAACTTCGCGAGTCCCAGACGTTCCAGAAAATTCAGAATTCCAGAAATTCCAGAAGCATCTTTATTTCAGATTCACCGTATTTTGTAATTCGTAATTGTATTTCAGAAGAGTCGGGGTTTCGTATTTCTCCACATGTCTGTTTCAGAGTATCGTAATTTGGTTTCAGAGCCCTGTATTAGTAGTCTCCATTCCGCTCACCACCCTAAGATCTCTTCCTAAAATCTTTCCCTAAGATCCCTAAAATCTCTCCCTAAAATCTCTCCCTAAGATCCCTAAAATCTCTCCCTAAAATCTCTCCCTAAAATCTCTCCCTAAAATCTCTCCCTAAAATCTCTCCCTAAAATCTTTCCCTAAAATCTCTCCCTAAAATCTCTCCCTAAAATCTCACTGAGCACTGCAAATACTGTCACACTAAAGCATTGTACAATTAGACAATCAGATAGAAGGCACAAATTGACAGATTGCAGAATAAACAAATCAGACCGATTGGGATATTCTTTTTTGAACATAGCTGGTTGATTGGCTGAATAAATGAACAGTCCCGGTTCGTATAATCACCTCAATTAAATTGCTTGATTAGGCTACACAAGTTGACTTAGCCAGGTTTGAAGTTTGCTGGATTGGATTTGACACATTATCAGAAACTGGTTAGCCTTCTTGGTCACCTGTGCAGCCTTCTTGGTCACCTGTGCAAGCCGCCTGTGTAGTCGCTTGTGCAGCCTTAGCTGGTGCTTGCTCCTCCAGCACGCCTCGGTTTTTCGCTGGAGGAGCACCAATCAAAAACCGAAAAAAAAAGCGAAAACAACAGAAAAAACAAAAAAAAACAAAAAAGCGCGGCTGCTTAAAAAAAAGGGCTTGTCTGTAGTCTGACCGCCCCCGTTGCGCTGGGTCCTGGTCACGGACCTGCGTGAACCGTTCCTGACCCCACACCAGCCACCATATTCCTCGGGCCCTGTTACATATTGGGCACGCTATGAAAATATTCGGCTGCACCTATATGCACTGTAACTTGCTGTGTTCAGTGTTTTGATTCTTTGGCATTCTTGCAGTGACACTCTTGCACCGACACTCTTGCACCGACACTCTTGCACCGACACTCTTGCACCGACATTCTTGTAGTGTATGGTGTCTCCTGACTAATTACCTGTTGTCTCCTGTCTCTTGTGTAATTCAATCTGTCTCGTCTAAGATGTCTCGTCTTTAATTTCTGTCACTGTCTCTTTCATTTGTCTTTCATTTCTCTTTCATCTTCTTCTGTCTCTGTCTATCTCTGTCTGTCTCTGTCTCTGTCTCTTCTCACTCTGCTCGTCTTCTGTCTTTTGTCTGCCCCTGTCTGTTTGTTGACATTGGCTTGGCGGTCTTCCAGAAATAGCTGGAAGACTGACTAATTCGGGGCGCCACGTGCAGCGCGCATTCTTCTTGCGCGAGTCTCGGTGCGCAAGCATATGCACCAGGCGTATTGTCTCTATTAATAGCAGACCCCAGTTGCATATGGCTTTTTGCATCATCTTCAGTAGCAAGCGAAAAACTATATAAAGTCAAGCTTCCTGCCGTCCACTACCATATTCTCATCAATAATTATCACTTCACAATGCTCGCTTTGACTGCCCTCCTTTCGCTCGCTGCTTTCGTCTCCGCTGACCAGACTTTCTCTCTTGTCGGTCGTGGTGACCACTTCGACTACAACCTTTTGATCGCCGATGGTGTTCTTGGTTTCCTCAACGATGGTGAGATCGGTTCTTTCCTTTTGCACGAGCCTTCTGGCTACCTTGAGGCTCAAGGTAAGGAGGTTATTGTTGGTGTCGAGACCCTCTATCTTTCCTCTGACGACCACTCCAAGGACTTTGGTGTCATCGACGGTAAGTTGAGATTCAACACCCAAGGTACCGAATTCTTTGCCTGCCCACTTGACACCGGTTACAAGTTGAGTCTGAGCCAGTGTGACAGAGGTTTCCCAATCAGCTTGTACCTTGCTGGTGCCGCCTCCGACCCTAACTCGGTTCCTGCTTCGTCTGCCACCTCCACCACCTCCTCGGCTCCAGCTCCTTCTGCTCCTGCTTCCTCCCCAGCCCCAGCTGCTAACGGAACCGTTGTGCACTCCCACTCCACTTTGGTGACCATCACCTCCTGTGCCGAGGGTGTTGAGTGCACCCCAGCCCCTGCCCCAACTGTGTCTTCTTACGAGGCCGGCGCTGCCCAAGCTGGTTTGGCTGCTGGTGCCGTTGCCCTTGCTGGTGCCATGTTGTTGTAAGCAACACAAAATTAGAATATTTCGACAAACATTAGACTAATAAAACGACAGTATATGATACGTGGAAATGTACATAAACCCCTGAGATTAAGCTTAGCAAGCGTCTCGAAATAACCTATTATATTAAAGTGTGCAGCATTCTAAGCGAAGTCTAATAATCTCTATTGTCCTGCACAGCGAGATCTATGTCTGTTGAACCCTTTGACGACCCCTATGGTTACGTAGCCTTGGTCTTTATTCAGCACCCTTTGTTTTTAGTTAGGTGCCTTGATCCGTATATTGGTTAGTAGCCTTTGTGTTTTCTAGTTAGTAGTCTTGGACAAATACTCCTGCACCCACCCACGGTAATCTCCATGTACTCTGGAGCCCCAGCTCTAGCCATGCGTTGGTTGCAAATATCCTGAAACACAATATACTTCCGTGTCACAAAACCCCTATGCAATGCATGCACATGTAATAGGGAGTGTTTCAGAAGTCGCCACCGCTTTGGATCTGAAACACGTTACGCCCGCACTGGGGTACTTAAAGGCACCAGTCCCCCGTCTTTCCCCCACTATTATTTTCCTGGCGCTCACGGTTCCATTGCCGCACTGTTGACTAGACTGCACAATGTTAGAGCCACTGGCCATGCCCAAGACTACATTCAACTAAAAGTAGTTTCCTTTATTGATTTGACCTTAAATTGCAGCCCAATATTTTTTTCTATCTTGAGTTGAATTTCTAATATTTCGTTATATTGAATCGAATTTCGGTTGTTTCGTTGTTTGGTACCTGACTACTGGCGACGCGCACTATACAGTCCGTCCTAGCTTGTCTCCGCGACCCCTGTTGATTCCAGTTCCTCCATCAACTACTCCGCTACCATGCTGCACCAGGTAAAAGACTCGCTTCTCGTGGGGAAGGCGCTCCTCAACTTCACATCTATCTTTGTGTCGCTAGGTGTGTTTTTGTTTGGCTTCGAGCAGGGCCTCATGTCGTCATTGTTGACGAACGTCTACTTCAAAAACTACTACAACAACCCCAGCCCCGCGGCTGTGGGGACCATGATAGCAATCTTGGAGATCGGCGCTCTCTGCTCTTCTTTTGAAGCAGGAAAGGTTGGCGATAAGATTGGCCGCCGCAAGACCATTCGTTATGGCTCGTTTATCTTCGTGGTGGGTGGCTTGATCCAGGCCACCTCGCCCAATATCTTTGTTCTTGGCGCTGGCCGCTTAATTGGGGGAATTGCCATTGGTTTTCTCACCACCATCATTCCCTGCTACCAGGCGGAGATCTCGCCTCCGTCCGACCGGGGCTTCTATGCATGCTTGGAGTTCACGGGCAACATTGTGGGATACTCCACCAGTATCTGGGTGGACTATGCATTTTCCTTTTTGCAAAACGACTGGTCGTGGCGTGCTCCTTTGTTTGTTCAATGTGTCATGGGTGCTTTGCTTTTCGGGGGCAGTTTCCTCATTGTGGAGACGCCTCGCTGGTTGTTGGACCATGACCATGATATCGAGGGCATGATTGTGATTAGTGACTTGTATGCGGACGGAATTATTGAGGACGAGGTGGCCAAGTTTGAGTTCCGTCAAATCAAGGAAAACGTTTTGATTCAAAGAGTCGAGGGTGGCGAGCGCTCGTACCGCTACTTGTTCACTCGCTACACCAAACGGTTGTCGATCGCTTGTTTTGCACAGATGTTTGCGCAGTTAAACGGTATCAATATCGTGTCCTACTATGCGCCCATGATTTTCGAGAGTGCAGGCTGGGTGGGCCGCTCGGCCATCTTCATGACGGGAATTAACTCCTTGGTGTACATTGCCAGTACCATCCCTCCGTGGTACCTCGTGGACTCGTGGGGCCGCAAGCCATTGTTGTTAACCGGTGCGGTAGTAATGGCAATCTCGCTTTTTACCATTGCCTACTCGTTGTTTTTGGATGACACCTGGACGCCGTTGACAGTGGTGACGTTTGTGATTATCTTCAATGCAGCATTCGGTGCCAGTTGGGGACCCATCCCATGGATGATGAATGAGGTGCTTCCCAACCAGGTTCGTTCCAAGGGCGCTGCGGCATCCACTGCAACAAACTGGCTCTTCAACTTCATTGTGGGTGAAATGACGCCGATTTTGTTGGACGTGATCAAATGGAAAACATACTTGATCCCAGCCACGTCGTGTGTATTGTCGTTTTTGTGCGTCCACTTTTTGTTCCCCGAGACCAAGGGCTTGACGTTGGAGGAGATGGGATCAGTGTTTGACGATAGCTCGTCGGTGTTTTCGTTCCACTCGGGCTATAACTCGGGCACCAGCTACGGCGGAACCGACTCGGCTCTGCAGAGAAACAATACGAGTGTCATCACGCCCGAAACGACGCAAGAGGCATCATTGTCCAATCGGCGCAGCGCAGCGCAAATGGCCAGGAACCCTTCGTCCATGCGGGTGGAGACCGAGGGACTCATTACCGGAAACCCGGTCATTCCTGCCGTGGCACCCAGCGACCACCTCAAGCCGGTGACATCGGAATTTTCGCATGATGACACTGCGGTGGACCCTCCTTCGGTGGAGAAAATCTTGGCTTACAAGAGGAACTTGGCTGCCCAGTCGTGGACAAGGATCTTCCGGAAAAACCAAGGCCGGGATTACGAGGCAATTGGAGAGCAACCAGCTTGAGCTACAATAATCGGCCCGACGAAAGGTCGAGCGCGAGTGCGGCGTGGCTGCACATCAACGACAAGTTAACCAACATCAACGTTCGTCTGATACAAGTGGTGATTCTGCTACAAATAGAAAACCACCTGAAAATCACCTGAAATCACCAGGGAAGCAACTAGAAATTCAACTAAAAATGAAACTGGAAAAGGAAAAGGAACTGGAAAAGCAAGGAGCTATCAGGTCTTATGCTGATAAAGATGCGCATACTAGTGGACCCAGTGAAGATCTTTAAGGCGCGCAACGAACGCGAATGCGCAGTGGCTACGCGATGCCAGGTGATGTAAACATCGTATAGACCCAGATAAGCGCTCTGCAAGTGACGCTAGGAGGTACAGTGAAGGAAGCCAAGCTTATAGTTTCACCCCAAGAATGTAAGCCCAGCACCGTTGGATCCACAGTTCCAGTACACACAGTTCCAGTACACACAGGAAGCAGTCCCAGTAACACACAGGAAGCAGTCCCAGTAACACACAGGAAGCAGTCCCAGTAACACACAGGACACAGCACGATCACACCACACAGCAAGTATCAGTCCAGAATACCGAGACCATACACTTCCATGAATCAGTCCAGCATACCTACACCATACACAACCATGAATCAATACAAGCATAAACCACACTTACACTTCTACTTACACTTAATACTCTATATAACACATGGCCTATAAATGAACTATACTCATGAAAGCCACAGTATCAGCACATCGTTAAAAACCACATTATCTCCTAAAAAATAAGCTTCTCCTCACAGATAATTATAGCCACCGAACATTATTGCGATCGACACCACAGCCAATCTCTATCCTCCATATACACATAATAGTCTGTATACAGCACTATTGTTCAAACACACCACACAGCGCCCGTCTAGCACCACGATCGTCCCCTTCACACATCTCAATATATCCGGGCAAAAAAAACCCCCCGGAACATGCTCTTTTTATGCTCTTTTTATGCTCTTTTTATGCTCTTTTTCACAGGCAGATTTCTGGAACACCCGAACCCACCCACTGCGGAATTCCCCACGTCCTTCCACGGGTGCGTGCAACCGGCATGTTGGCCAGGGGTAACAGATGCTCATGCATTCCACGGGGCGCGTTGTGCAGGCCAAATTACCGGCTTAAACATACCTAAAACTCTGTACTTGTCACCGCACATCACCTGCTCCCATGTATATATAATCGGTCGATCCCTCATTCTTGAGACCTTGCGATCCGACCACTCCACCTTCCATATTTAAGACTAGCCACCCCCTTTTTTTTTAATAATCGTCCCTCCCCCCCCCTCTCCCATAGCCCCCATAGTTTCCGTTCGTCTGCCATGTCGCTAGTGCTCGATTCCGATGTTACTCTTCCCACAATCTCCCCTACGGTATCTCTTCTACTGGATCTTCAACAAATCACTGCCACTCCTCACCTGACGTTCTTGGGCGATTCGGACCTGGACGCTCATGACTCCGTGTTCTTGTCGTTGGGAAACGATACTCAAACGGCAAACTCCTCTAGTACTAGCACGGCGTCGCCTCTGTCATATACCTCGCTTACCAGTCTGGGCATGCAAGTGCCTACTTCCAAGTTATCGCTTGCCATGTTTGCCATGGTGCTTTTCTCCATGCTTTCATCGCTTTAGCAGGCTAGAGCCGCTCTACTGGTGGGTAGAGAAATGATGAATTATGAATGGCGTTGCCAAGGGGCTGGAGGTTGTCAACCAGAGGTTGTAAGTCGTTAAGTCCATGACTGTATAGTCATTGCGTCGTGACTGTATAGTGTATAGAGGTGTGTATAGATGTGTGTGGAGGAGTGTATAGAGAAGACAGATGGTATCTAACAATCAATACAGAAACTAACATTCCTGAGTGAAAAGGTCCGCATGCATTGTAGAGTAAACAGCCCACGCGCATATGTCGTCATTCCTGTATGACACTCATTTCGAGGCACCGCGCCTTCTTCCAGGGGTCAGTGCTCCCAACCCCAGAATCTTCGTTTTCCTTATTGTTTCCTGGTGGTACGAGCTACGGTACGAGCAACGGTACGAGCAAATGGTTATGTATATTGCGGCCCGTTGATTGGCGCTCTTGTCGGCACGGGAGACTTTTAGCCGAGCATACTCATGAGCCCGGCCGTCGGGCGCTGCCATGCACCGTTGGCTATCCAATTTTCTCCTAACCATGCAACTTGTTTCATTGTCTGCATCGGGATAGTACCGTCACGTGAACCGCCTAAACATATCTGATTCACCTGACTTAGACTTAGACTTAGACTTAGACAGACCTAACCTTCAGATTCACTTGACTAAGTGTATTTGATATCGTCTAGAGCCAGTCTCCAGTGGTTGAAAAATGCGCAGAAGGTCTCCACGCTAAGCCCCACATCCTTATATCCTGTAGATGCTCGTATACTGTGCATGCTGAGCTGTGGCATGCCCACGTCTATGACCCGGGCCCCCGTGTTGACTGCCAACATGGGGCCAATGGTGCTGCCTGAAGGCTTATCGTTTCGAACATGGAACTGCTGCAATGTCAAATTGTTTTTGTTGGCGATTTGAGTGAGGAGAACCACGCCCACCATATCCGTCATAACCCGAGCATTTGCATCCATCTTGATCGTAAGTCCTTTGTTGAGGGTCGGGGCGTGTCCCTCCAAGTATGCCTCCTTGAAGTTTGGGTTGAAGGCATGGGTCATGTCTGCAGATAATATCACCGAATTGGCATACACCACCAGTAAATGCGAGCTGCCCAAGCGTCGGTCCAGCAACACACGCTCCACCACGGAATTGAGGAGGTTACTCTTGGCTCCAGTGTGTGACCCGCTCCCGATTTCCTCATGGTTGGCAAGAAGCACAATGGAGAAGCCATCCCATTCGTTTAAATTGAGACCCGACGCATGCTGGGTCAATGCGTGGATGGCTCCAAATGAACAGAGACGGTCGTCGATGCGCGGAGCATAGATGAACTCATAATTGAGTCCTCCCCTGGTGGCACTCTGCACATCAAACAATTCTAAGTCTAACAGGAGAATCTGTGATACGCTCACGTGCGCGAGCTTGGCAACGTACCGTAGAAGTGCCAAAGAATGTTTTCCGTAAAGAGGTGCTGCTTCATCTTCTGGCGTAGCAGTGGGTTCGGTCCCCATTGCCATAACAGGAACCATTTGAGTTTCCTTATTATAGGGCAAGGGAGCCGCTGGAGTTCCAAAGTGGGGTGCTAACGAAGGAATTCGGCACACGGCATGACATCCTGACGACACCAAGCGGGAGCGCACCTTATCTCCGTCTTTAAACAACACCGTGCCTGCAATCCCCAAGTCTCTGTCCAACCATAAATGGTTTAGCGTGCCGGAATAGGCAGCCACTCCTAGCATTTGGTACCCCAAAACCGTTTTTTTGATGGATGCCGGCTTCAACTTGACTGTAAGTGCATCCATATGGCTGCCAACCACACCCACACCTTTCAGGGGCTGCCACTTGGCACCCACCACAAATGCAGCCAACGATTGGCCGTTCCGGACTGTAAAGAACATGCCGCCGTTTTCAGGGATATCGAAGTTTTGTTTTTCGGATTTATATTCGAAGCCTGCTTTCATAAGCACGCTGACAAAGTGCGTCACAACATGAGACGTGGTGGGGTTGTTATCGGTGAACAGCAAGTACTCAGAGCAATACTTCAGGTAATACAGGGAGGCGGAAGGCAAATCGGGATGATCCTCGGCCTCGGTATTCTCCAATTCCGTATACTCCAGCTCAGTGTCTGTCTCGGTGTCTGTAGATAAGATGCCGTNTCCGTATACTCCAGCTCAGTGTCTGTCTCGGTGTCTGTAGATAAGATGCCGTTCTTGTCCACGTGAGTGAAGTTGTCGTAGGATGATTTTCTGGCCATTGTAATTGGTAAGGGGAATTATCAGGGTGTGATAATAGAAGGGAACAATAGTAGGGTGTGGTTTGAGTTAGGGGGGAAGGAGGACTGGACTGGATTGGACTGGAATACCTAGATTAGGAATTGTGTCTGGTGTGTGAATGACTGGTGATAAGATCACGTGCGCACTGCCGTTCATAGTACTGCCGTATGAGTATGGGGCTCCAAGCCATGACCCCCCTCCCATGGAGCCAACTTCCTTCATTTTTTTGTCCTTTTTTTAGTCCCACAAAATCCTTATGTCCTTAAAACCTTTACTAAGCTCTTATTTTCTTTCTAACAGAAGTTTTCTATTTTTGGCGTTTGGTTGTGGTGTTTTCATGGCTGGTCACTTCCGCACACATTGGGCAAAACTGGGTGGTTTCGCAATTATTTTTGGTGCTGGTCACTCAGCCCCAAGTACAGGAATATACCACACTAATCACCCAATACATATGGATAGCACTTGAAAAGTAATGGTGGACAGTATATTACAATGATTATTTTACAATATGTATTTTACAATATGTTTTTGTCAATAGGTGTTTCACTATGCATTTGACAATAAGTGGTTTGGACTGGCATACTGATTACAGAAATAATACTAGTGGTAGATATCTATACAGTACTGAGCAGTGGTAGTGCACTTCCCCATGGGGCTTTGAACAATAGACAGTATAGGTAGGTGGATATTATTGAAGGCCAAGTAATAATAGTAAAAAAAAACGGATCGAGACACAGGCAGTGTACAGGATACTCATCTACGTCATTTGATATACATGATGTAAGATACATCATAATACAAGTTTAACAATAAAGATCATAATACAAGTCTAATAATAAACATCATAATACAAGTCTAACAACATACATAATCATAGTGTACATAATCAGTGTGCTTATACAGACAATGGATATTATGGAGTGTACAAGCGTTGGATAATGGGTTTACCAAGAGATTGTATTTTTTAGCTAAACGGAATTTCATGTACGTTCAAAAATACGTGGGGCATTACGTTCTGTTTTTTCTTTTTGGGTTTTTTTTGGGAGGTCCCCATAAACAAGGGCACAGGGCTCACAACCAGGTCATTTCCTCAACGACGACATAATGGACAATCCTGACTAGTATAATGAGGACAATGAAGATGATTTTGACTCGTATGTCGACTTAATATGCCGACTTAATATGCCCACTTAATCAATGCTGACTATGGGCTAATTCAGGTGCTATTCCGTCAACTACAATAAGCCTCTGACCAACCACCAGAAGGGACCACTACACAGGACAGGACAGGACAGGACAGTACAGTACAATAAATTACAGTACAGTATAGTACAGTACATTACAGTATAGTACAGTACATTACAGTATAGTACAGTACAGCATAGTACAGTACAGTATAGTACAGTACAGCATAGTACAGTACAGTATAGTACAGTACAGTAGACAGACAGTGGACACTTGACCATACACAGTTTGTAGTTGAGTGTACACAATGAATGGTGAGTACTTGTCCGTCAGTTTAGTCTAGAGAAGCAAGGGAACCAGTAAAAGAGGGACAGTGCTCATAAAGCGGTAGAGGGAAGTGCTCATAACCGAAGCTCACCATAGCACACATATTCCTTATTACAACAAAAATATCTCTATTTTATATAATAGGAATTAGTTCATAGCCAATAGAAAGCCATCAATTACTCATACTCTGAAACCACCCAAAAAGACCGCCCAAGTCACCAATCAAATACACTACTCAAATCCATAACTGGGGACATAACTGGGGACATAACTAAAAGGTAAGAGCGAAAAAGAAATTATTAAAGGGAATAGTTGAAGGATTGTAGGAATTATATCCTGGTAAATGTTTCAACTTGTGTTCTAGTATATATTAGTATACAGGGATAAGTAAGTTGTACCTTACAAGACCGAAGTCTTAAAGAGGTGCGAGGTGGGTGAAAACTTTTCACCCACCAGCGACCTGCACATAGTACTTCACATGTCTGCATACAACATCCACGAATGTAGATTACTTAACTCTGCATGTACCCTAGACTCGGGTACATCAGGTGGTCCTTTCAATAACCATGGAGTACAGTCCAGAGTGACGTACTGGTTGTTGTTCATAAAGTTCATAGTCTCATCAAGGTATGTAAATACTTAAGGAGTTACACGTGAGCTGTTTCTGGTGGGTCTTGGAGTAGAGGACATCTCAATATGTTCCTCACAGACAAATATTCTGATTAGTTAATTAACACTAGGATTGGGGCAAGAGTTCCAACTTATATAGTTTAGGAACTCTGCTAAACTTTCTGCACAAGCATATCATGCTGAAGCTAAACCTTCTCCAACATCCATTATGCTGGAGTTGAACCTTCATCAAGAATCACCAAGGTAAGGCGTAGCACACTCTCTACTTTCTAAAGAAAGCACGCCTTCCATTTCTGGAATGATCAGTCATTGCTCATTCTCAACAACGAAGTACCCTGCATCAATTCTCGCTAGGTACTCGTTGACAAAATGTACCAAAAATTAACCATACACTAAAGTGCCAGTGCTCCCAACCATACAGTTTCTAGGCTAGGACTGAGGTTTTCATATCTCTATTCCTAATTCTACAATTGTAAAGCAGTAGTCAGTAGTTAGTAGTAGGACTAATATGGTACTTAGTACTACATACTGCATACTGCTATTTTACTAAAATGATGCTTCACCTGAACAGTAACGGTGGTTGTTCTTGGTCGTCGCACCAATCAAAACAGTTCAATGCTTTAGGATGGCGTTATGGAATGGTCATTGTTAGGATTAGACAGCGTAGGCTCAAAATACTGGAATAGTAGAGCACTACCGAAGGTAGATCTAACACTATACTACTCTATAGTATGCTACTTTATACTTTGATCATAATAATCCAAATACTCTCCAGTCCTCTACTCTATACTATACTACTTAGTACTTGGTACTTGTTAGATTCCGGTTGCGTCGGGTACTCTGTTTACTATGTTCATTCGCCAATGGTTCCTCAAAAGGGGGAACCTGAGCTATTTAAGTAACAAAAAGGGTGATGAGATGAGCGAATGAGATGAGATGACTAATCGGTCATTCGGTGCCAAAGGTACGAGCAACAAAAGAAACGAGTAGTCAGTCTCGCTGGCGAGTAGCTGACTAGTCGACTTTCGTAGGCTCTAAAAATACCGATGGGCAGTGAGTCTACCCATGGCGATTCTAACACCAACTACTTGCTACTTGCTACTTGCTACTTGCTACTTGCTACTTGTTACTTAGTACTTAACTATACTACTTAGTACTTTCTACTTTCTACTTTCTACTTTCTACTTACCTATACTAGTATACGTCGTAATCTATACTAAGTGCCTGTAGCTTTTTATAGAGTGTGAAGTGCTGTTTCATACTACTCTATTGTAAAATATCAGTTTGTATGTTTTGTGATGCTTGAATGACCATTAGGATTAGACAGCGTAGGCTGAAATTAGGATTAGATTAGACACCGTAGGCTCAAAATACCCAATAGGTAGCACTACCTATGGTGAATCTAACAAATCGAATAGTCTAAAGTTTATAGAAGCATACCTTTATATGGTTGACTTACATTTTCATAAAAGAAGGGACTATGTTACTTACAATGGGTAGATACACTACCCATAGAGGTATCTTTCGAGACTAAGAATACCAATGACTCATCCATTCACTTAACCCATGTCATGGCATTTAATCCTTGCTTCACTTCCCCCGTATTCACCACTTAGCTATATAATCACCCGGATTCCCACTTTTGGGAATCCATCAACGAGTAAACATAACTCCTAGTATGTATTCAAGAATCTAAAAGACTATATTTTCATATATTTTTTATTATGTATTCCAAATTTTAAATAAGAACTGTTCAATTATTTTTAAATAATATTATTGATTATGTTGTTTAAGCTCATTTCATTATGAGTAATTTGATTATGAGTAATAGTTATAGACATAATGAGGGTTTAGCTTTATGTACAGATAATTTTAATTCAACCATAATATTTTATATATCAAATCCATGTAATGTATTAGATTGTTATTCTTGTTACAACGTTAAGTACAAAGTTATCTTTATTCATTGATGATTCCCCAAAGGATGCATCTTAGCTGCTTAGATCACTTTTCAAGAGATGACAAGGCTGAGTTGGAGGATGGTAGCTGGCTGAGTAGAAGGCCTTATACAATGGTCATTGTAAGTATCAGGCGGAGAGGCTTCATAAGACCTCAATAGGTAGAGCACAACCTATGGTGGATTTGACATACTGGTAGTTTCAAGTGTTGTTTTATTTGCTGGTTTTATGTGGTGGTAGAACCCCAAATATGAGCCTATCAAAATGTTTGCAAAGCAGATCTCACAGGGAACCATCATTTATGACGAGTTCCAAAGTCTCCGTTAACTCAATAGTTCCCGTGCCGAACAGCACTTCTGTCACTGTCGCTCCAATTTGGGAACTGCATAATTCGCAACCAAATTGGTAAATGAACTTAATAAACACTAAAAAATAGTACTATCTGAGAAAAGGTCCAACTAGCATAGTGGCGTGTACATGTATAGTTTAGCTGATGTAGTATTAAATAGCTTTGGATAGTCAATAGTAGTGAATACAAGTGATAGTTAATGAGCAGGTGTCAGTTTTATAGCAGCAGTGGGGTCGTTCAATATTTAGTAGCAGTAGTAATAGTAAAAGATTAGTCAGTAAAAAAAAATATAGTCATAATAGTCATAAAAGCATGGTAGTAGTTTAATAGTGAATAGTTACAATGAAAATGCATCTGTTGCTTTTGATTCGTTTGACCATCTACTATACTACTTTGCAGCTACAATCCGTTAAAAATGTAGTAATAGTAATGAGTAGTACAGTGGTATAGTAGTATTAGAGTATGGAAGTGTACTGCAATGTATGGATTGCACTGTAGTGGAGAGTAGACAGAACTGAATGGTAACCTCTAATAATATATTGATGTGTTAAAAAACGTCAGGTCGGCCAGATACACTAGTTAGGACTATCTACCTCACGCAACAACACGAATCTAACAGCCATGTAGGTGTTTTATAGATAACTATATAGGTATATGTATAGATGACTAGTAAGTCTGTATAGATGACTAGTAGGTATGTATAGATGACTAGTAGGTATGTATAGATGACTATATAGGTGTATGTGCATGTCAGGTGTTGTTCGTCGATCCCTGCTAGTAATCTTGGCACTATAAGTGCATAAGGCCCATCATCAAGCATACCCCTAGTTCTACTGCCACAATTGCCAATCGATATGCGATCTTGAGACGGATATTGAGGATGAGGATGAGGATAAGGATGAGGATAAGGATAAGGATGAGGATGAGGATGAGGATGATTAATAGTTTCCAGTCAGGTGGATGAGTTTATGAGGTACCTCGAGAAGAATCGTTACATAAGAGGAGTTGATGCCTACATAGTAAAGAAGCAGTAGAGCCCAAGCTCTATTGGTGCAAGAAGGTGAGATCGCTCAATGTATAATAGCCAATCCAAAATACTCCAAGCTGGCAGTCAAACTTATATACTCGGGCTTTTAGAAACCTCACTATAATGTACATTGCAAACATTACCAAAGACATAGCCATTACACCCGAATTGCACTTTTCAATCATATTCAATGATATTACTATCTTGTAAGAAGATTTCTGGTGGAATTGTTCCATTCAAATGCCAGTGCGATATTAGCGAAAGTAATAGCAAATAGTATTAACAACTTTTTATATAAAATATACAAACTCATATATATCTATAACTCTGATGTTGGCAATACGCATCTTATTGCCCGTTCACTCTATACTGGGTCCCCATTCACTCTACTGGGTCCCCGTTTACGTATATCTTGCCCCTGTTTTACATTATACAATATCTCAAATATAAATTTACTTCCCCCCCTGAATGATTTCCTTTTAAATCATCTAGTATAACCATCTATCCCCTCCTACACACCATATAGCTTTATTGTGCCAATAAATGCCCCTGTACACCAGTGCATCGGTGATAAGATAATGGTTAATAATATACTGATTATTTTTAGCCAGCAACAGTCAAAAGATAGGGACAATGAAGGGTGGTATTTATGTCAAGAAAATTTACATTAGTGAATTGAAATTCTCTTTAAGAACTTGACAAGCTCAACATGCTCAAAACCTGCCTTCTTCTCCTCCACCACGGTTGGATTCCATCCTCTCCCAACTTCTTCATCATTACCCATGACTATAGGTGAATGTATGGATGACTATAGGTGAATGTATGGATGACTAGTAGGTCTGTATATTTGACTAGTAGGTTGTTAGAACCATCATATGTAGTGGTCTACCTATTGAGGTATTTTAAGCCTATACTGTCTAATCCTAACAATGGCCATTCCACTGTGACACACCTCCAGCATCATTGTACAACCAAAAGGGAATGTGATAAACCCGAGGTACCAGGATGGAATGTGGAGAGTTTTCCCCCTTTACACCTAGCAACATCGCTTATTGACTAGGCGAAGCCGCTGTCAAATACTTAAATAGCTCATGTTAGATTCTGGTTACGTCCAGTACTCTGTTTTGTGTGTTTTGTATGTTTATTCGCCGATGTTTCCTCAACGAGGAACCATCGCACCTTATATAGACTGGTCCGGCATAGAGGAATAGAGGTCGTATTGAGGACCGAAGGCCGCTCAACATCTGATCGAAAAGTGCAGGCCTCAGCATCCACATGGGTAGTACACTACCCATGGTGGGTCTAACAACATAGGTCTGTATATGACTATATGTCTGTATATGACTATATGTCTGTATATGACTATATGTCTGTATATGACTATATGTCTGTATATGACTATATGGCTGTATAAATAACTAGTAGATCTGTATATGTATTGAAAAATATACCTCTTTGAAATTCTCTAATGCTTCCGACCTGTAGGGTGTAATTGGATGTGAAAAAGCTTCGGTTATTGCTAAGTGGTCAAAAGGAACAAAGTGGTCTTTGCGTTATCTGGACAAATACATGCGAAGAAAGAGAAAGAAGTGCCTTATATCTACTGGATGCTTCAAATTATCGCAATATTTGTCTATGGATCGATTGTGAGCATATTGAAGCTATTATACTTGATATCCCTCAATTCAACTACTACTGGTACGGATAATATGACTGTGGATTGGAAAAAGCAGTTTTAAGTATAGTGATCTCGCTACTGCACATTAAAAGCGGTCTTCAATTCAGTGAGCCTCCTACCCACCAAGAATCAAAGACCAAGTGTGATATTTCAGCAAAAAGCACTTTAGAAAAAACATTCCAGAAAAAAAATTCCAGTTGAGTCATTATAAATAATGAATTAATAAAGGTCACTTATCTTCTGAAGAATCAAGTGGTTTTTTGGTTAGACCTACTATACTAGTGCCTGTACACTAGTGCCTATATACTAATGCCTATATACTAATGCCTATATACTAGTGCCTATATACTAGTGTCTATATACTAGTGCCTATATACTAGTGCCTGTATACTAATGCCTATATACAGAGTCCCATCAAACCATGCTCATATCCATATCCACGCTCATTACAACCATGTCCATTACCAGACCACTAGCCTAACATACCACTACCACCATACTTAAACTGATTACTCCACTATATATTTAATTTACACTATATATCCAATATTCACTGTGACACCAATACCCTCTCTTTTTTTATTTTTATTTTTTTTTTTCGAAACCTCTACTCTGCTTTATTCATGGTCACTGATAACTAATGATATATGGGGTCCTGCATACACACGGGTATATCCACGCGCAGTGGAAGCCCCAACCTAAGAACCCACCAATGGATACTTCCACACTAGTGTTTGTGGCCGTGTTGGCCTTGACATTCCTTGTGTTGCGGTGGATCATCACGCCGATCCCTCAGTCGGTGCCCGAAGAGTTCAATATCCCGGACCCGGCGCAGAATGTCGCGTCTCTGCTGGGCGCTGACTCCGCCACCAGCCTGGCTCGCTCCAGACGGACTCCTCGCCGCCAGGTTAACGATTCCATGGTGGAGATTGTGCAGGCCATTGGGCCACAGCTCACGAGGTCTCAGATTGTCTACAGCTTGGAGAGAACGGGCAATGTCGAGGATACCGTGAATGCTTATATGGAGACGGGCAGCTTGCCGTTTCCTCCGGGCGAGTCTGCGGCCAGCCACTCTGCAAATGCCCACGAAAACCGCTCGGCCAGTGCTCTGAAACAAAGGGGCTCTTTGAGCTTACTAGAAAGGTATGACATTACTCCGGACATCATAGCCAAGGCTGATGAAAATGGGGTCTTGGACCTAGCCGATGACGACGCTAATTCATTACACAACAGGAAGGTGCAGATGATCTTGAAGGCCAGAAAGAGGCTTGAGAAGACCCTCACCGAACCTGCGCTTCAATAATTTCTCCAATGATAAGTGTCTATGGAAGCCTCTGCTTAATGATATAATAGGTACTAGATGTGATCATTCACGTTTTTCAACGAGGGTGGGGGCAATGCGTTTTTTCTTTGGTTGGCCCTCGGGTTCTACTGGTCGTTTGGGGCCTTCTGTTTCTGATACCAGGGACGGAATCAGTGATGTGGTCAGAGGGACAGGAGGCAGAAACAGAGGAACTGACAGAGGAACGAAAGCATTGGCCTTGAACTGATCAAGAATTGATTGTGTGATCATTCCATTGTTGACTGCTTCGTTATGGGCACCTGCTGAACTAACCACGGCCTGGCTCTGTATATTCTCGACAGTCTTGAGATCATGCACAACGGACTCTTCGGTTGCATTCTTAGTATCTGCTTTGACAGGTTTCGTAGCGTCAATGATAAATTTAGTATCGGCTGCAACTTGTGCAGCAGTAGATATTGTTTCAGTAACATCACTTTTTTTTGCACCCGGACTCAATCCTGGCCCAGCAGGAGCAGACACTTTTTTTGGCCCTGTTTCAGGCTTTTCTCCAGGTTCTGCTACTTCACCTTCTGCATCGACAAAAGACCCAAAAGTGCCGGGCTCGAACATTATGGCCGAGCAGAACCCTTCTGCTGAAGACACCAATATCAGCAGCCCGTCTCTCTCCCAGCAAATATCGGTGATGGTCAAATAGTGGAGATTCGAGACCATTCCCAAGGGCTGCAACTGCTCTGTGCTGTATAGAAGCACGGAGTCCTGCGTGGCCACAGCAAACACCATTTTGTAAGACAACAGAAAAACGGGCTTCTGCCCCGAAAGCTTGTACTTGTTGGGGTTGAAGGAAATGGCGATGGCTGGCTTCGCTAGTCCTGGAAGATGGCAGACTGGGGCACGACTGAGCCCTGCCCGAGTATAAATGTAGACAGTATTAAGAGACGTAGGACCATCGTCTCCATCACCTTTTTCCTCCTTCCCCTTCTGATCTTCCTGACCTTTTTTTTCCTCCTTCTGTTCGACCTTCACCTTGTTTTCGTCCTTTTGTTCTTCCTGCACCTTTTCTTCCTTTAAATGTCCATGTTCTTCACCATTGTGCTCACTTTTCACTTCCTTACCAATTGTTTCATCCTTTTCAGTTTTCAGTTCCTTCGTTTCTTCCATTCCATCTCTTGCTGCCTCCCCACGTTCTCTTTCTTGGTTTCTGAAGACTCCCAGAGGTGTGAGGAGCATACTGCCGTCTGGAGAAAACGCTAGACGGCGAAAAAACGACTGGAGAGTTTCCGAATGGTACAATGCCGTGGATTTTTTGGTCCGCTCAAGCACCCCCAGAACACTCGGAGACTCCACACTTTTGGATAGCTTGCCCATAGGCAACTCTGCCCTGGAGGCCTTACAGAGCAAGGCAGGACTGGGACTAGAGTCCATCCCCAAGTTATATACACTCACGGACCGGTCAGCACTTTGAGTGGCCAAGTACTCGTTCAATGGGTCCCACGATACCCCCTGCACATAATGTGAGTGGTTGGCCAACTCACTCACTTGTCCCGTCTGCACCAGGTAGATCTTGGCCGTATTATCCATGGAACCAGTGACTATATGCAGCGAGTCCGGAGCCCACGCCAAGTCATAGATCTCCAGGCTGGTATTGTACACATATCGGGCCACCCACGACTCCTGAACCTCGTCGTCCTGGTGCCCAAAGTCCAGGATGATTTTATCTCCGAGCACCCAGATCACCAATAGCCCGTCATCGCCTCCACTGGCAAGCATATTGCCGCTGGGGTCGAACCTGACCACATTGACTGCCTGAGTATGTTTTCGAAGCGTAGAGAGGTACTCTATGGCGATGTCCCCGTCGGTCTTGGGGTACTGCACGTGCCAGATACGGACGTTATTGTCACCGCCTGCTGTGGCTAGCCTTCGGGCGATTTTGCGGCTATTTTTGGCGTGCGGTTGGAAATCGAGCGAATAGATGGGGTGGCTGTCATCATGCCAATGCACTGCGATTGTGGTTGCTTTCATGGATGACGTTCTTTGGGGGGGGGAGGTGTTAATGCGTGTAGCGTAGCTGATATGACGCGTCGGTACTGCATATAACGAATATAGTGTGCAACTCATATCTTCACTAGTTTTTTTTTTAATTATATCTTATGAATAAATGTGAACTGTGAACTGGCATTGGCATTCTGAATAGTCACAAGAAGTTTCACTAATTGGAATAGTTAGAATGATGCTGGTGCTTACCACCATACGATTCAGGATGTTCCATACATTCCTGGCCAAAGGTTGGTTCTGGCGAACTGGTAAGCTTGTAATCTGAAGGAACCAGACACACCAGTTTTTGTTTTGTAATACCGAATTGAGGGATTCTTCTAGACAGGAAACCCGCTATAACTTTTAAAGCTCATTTCTGAAGCTCATTAACGTCTGGAGCTCATTAACGTCTGGAGCTCACCACGTCAGAAGCTCACCACGTCAGAAGCTCAGTACAACATAAGAGTTCCTCTGTATCACGCGAGTCTTTCTTGGTATCTTTCTTGACATCCATTAGCTTCTAAGGTCAAGGTGAATTCGACTCTAATCATGAAATGAACCACCTGTAGTTTCAGACCCTAGACCCAGTAGTTCTAGACCCAGTATCAATCCCAGACATAGTAGTTCTAGACCTAGTACCATTTTCTAGATACCTTCAGATTAGAATAGATTATGAGCATCTCTCTATGAGTCTTGAGGAGTGTCCTGACACTACTCTTCGATCCATTGTCCATTTACCTCTTTTCACACAGACCTGTAGATCATGTAGATCATGTAGAAATAGTGAACATAACCACCCATGATTCGAACTTGTCGCCTCATTCCTCAGATATAGACATTAATCTGAACTAGATCCCATACAGTCGACCAAATATTTGTTATTTCAGATGCAAGGTAGTTTCATAGATCAACCCAGGCTTCATAATAGCATGGGAACAGAGAAGTCAGACCCTCTTTTGTAGCGAATGTGGTAGCATTAGAATACCATTCAGTGCTATTCGGAGCGTCTAACCAAGAAATTGAGGGATTAAGGAATTGAACACACTTGTTTTCCAAGTATCCAAATTTGTTATGTCATGGTAGGGGTTCAAGGGATCAACCATATAGATCAACCATATAGATCAACCATATAGATCAACCATATAGATCAACCATGACCAATGAAGTCACGTATTGGCTTTGAGGCTGGAAGCATGAGAACATGAAATATCACATGGTACTGCAGTGCCCAGCGAATCTGGGGCTAGAAGAACGAATGGAGATAATGTCATAGAAAATCATTGGGCTGTCCACTTGACGTCATATCCAAGTATAAGGGAACAGTCATAAGTCTTAAAGACTTCTATAGCACCATCCTTAATCATCATTATAGAGTGACGCCTCAATATTTCATAACCTCAGGCCAGAAGTTCCAGAAGTTCCAAAAATTCCATACCAGGATAGTCCATAATTTTCAACCTGGAGAGCTTCATATGATATCGGACAGAAATAACCTTGTCTAGAGCGGGAAATCACCCGACCAGAGTCCATTGAGTCGAGATAGCTCTATAAAGCTTGTAACACCATAATGATCAGAATCAAATAGCATATTCGGACCAAAAATAAACCAGAAAAATCCCAGGTAGTCATTCACAGTTCATGTTCGCCTGGAGACACCTCAGAACAACAACTTAAAGTCCTTCTCCTGGTTCTTGACCTTATACAAGAAACTGGAAATCACCTCGTTTTCCTTCACAGTCAACAGCAGAAAGTGTTTCTGCACATGGTTGGCCAACTCGGGCTTGGAGATCTTATTCTGACTCGCAGACCGACGTGCGCTATACGACTTCTTGCCAATCCTCGACTGAAGAAGGTATTCGTTGATGCTCTGGATGGGAGGGAGGTTGAGCCCGTACTTGCGGTTGTAGTTGCTGAGAGCCGTATCTGGAAACGACGAAAAGTCCAACGGGTCCACGGGAGGCTTATCTTTGGGGCCATTGGAGTGGATGTGCTTGGACAAGAGCTCTAGCTGAGCAGCAGCAGCCACGGCATGACGGGCCTTATTGGCTGCTCGGGACGTGGCTCCCGATTTGGTCTCTGTTTCGGAGGCAGACTCCTTATGGTATCCTCTTGGTGGCATTCTGGATTGATTAATACTTCCACTGAAATATCGCTAAGCACTGAAATATCACTGCACTTATAGTAAATTTAACAACCTTAACAGTAGTACTGGTAGTTAGCTCCAATAAACAATAGATCAAGCAGTAGATCTGGATAGCTGACTAATTGAATGACTAGTGACTATCTGTAGTACCTAGTAGCTTAGTAGTAGCTGTAGTCTAGTAACTGAACAAGTGAATAGTTGGACCTGGGACTGAAGTGGAAGTGTCACTGAACTTGGAACTGGAACTGTAGTGACTCAGTAGTGGTGACTCAGCAGTAGTATCTGTCTATTACTGGATCTGTCACTTTAGTAACTGAGTAGCTGTCACTATAACTGTAAGAACTGAATAACTAGTGACTCAGTAGTCTTTAGAAGTGACCAGTAGTCTTTAGAAGTGACCAGTAGTCTTTAGAAGTGACTCAGAAGTAATTTAGTAACTGAATCCGACTGTAGTAAGTCAGTAGTAACTATCACTGGAAGTGGAACTGAGTGGAAGTGGATTACCGATCTAGTAACTGACTGACTGTAGTAACTAGTAGGTCGCTGGAACCAGTAACTGAGTAACTGAGTAACTGAGTAAGTGAAGGGTCAAATGGAGTGGTGTGATAAGCGGAGGGAGGAGTCGTAGGAAGAGTGGTGGGAGGAGTGGTGGAGTTAGTATGGGCAGAGTGAGCGAAGATACGTCGCGACAGGCAGCAGACCTAAAGTGACGGAATAGTGAGGCAGACAAAAAAGTGAGGCCGACAAAAAAGTGAGGCCGACAGAATAGTGAGGTAGAAAAGAGACAGAAAAGACAGAGGAGGAAATAGTAGTATATGAATTTTCGTATGAATTTTTTTCGTATAGAAATCTGGGTATGTCAATTTTTATTTGTAGTATAGAAGTGAAATGAGTCCGTAGTGCAGGCTCAAGAACAGTGAACAGTCAAAGACGATAGTAAATACATTTCCACTAGTTCTATTACTTCTACCACTAAAGAGTAGAGAGTAGAGAGTAGAGAGTAGAGAGTAGACTAGAACATAAACACGGCAAGAACCAGAGTGGAGGATTCGTAAGATTCGTAAGATAGTGATGAGTACTCAGAGAACGAGTCCTGTCTATAACTATTGGATTACTGATTTAAGCACTCTTTGTTTTTGCAAGACATGGTGGCCGTTCCTGGGGTTACTTTTGAGTCGAGCAACCCAAACCGGATGGAGAGAAGGGGTTGGAAGCACTATCTTCCCTTGGTCAAGAGTCTCACCAAGAACGCCTTGCTGGGGGTGGGAAGGAGTCTTAGAGGTCACCGGGTATGGCGAGGTGGCCAATATTGTTCGGGTGGTACAAGGATTCTTGTGATCCACCACTAGTCCAAAATATCACTGCTTAGATTATTAGCGGACTTTATCTATTGAAATCAATAAATACCAGTAAAGAACAAAAACTGTCTCCTATTAAGTTAATGTGGACTATTTGAATTACTACTAGTGAGTTATTGAACTGTCGAATCTTTGTAGTATTATAGACATGCATGTGTGCTAGATTGTAGTGTTATTATCATTGCTACTAGTATTTGTCTTAGTTTTAGAAGATTCGTCAGATTCGTAAGACTCGTAAGACAGAGGAACTAGGCCCCAATCATCACTGGTAGAGTACTAGTAATAGTTTATTGACAGGTATAGTACTAGTATATATTGACTAGTATTATTTCGACTGGTTAGTAGTATATTGTGTATGACCGGCAGTGTATGACTGGTAGTGTATGACTGGTAGTGTATGACTGGTAGTGTCAGATCCACCATAGGTGATCTGCCTATGGAGATATTATGAAACCTCTCTGTCTGATGCAATGACCATTGTTACTCATCCTCCCACTCAGTCTTCTACTCAATCTTCATGGTACAGAGTATCAGAATGACATGAGGGAAGTAGACCAATGATCGCTAAGGATTATTCAGCAGCGAATCCCTTCTCTTGAAAACACTAAAAAAGTAGCTCAGATTCCTCCCTTTGAGGAATCATCAACGAATAAAGATAACTTAGTACTTAACGTTACAATAAGAATCTAACAAGTAGTGTATTGACTGGTAGAGTACTTAGTAGTAGTAGTCAATTCACATCACAAGAGAATTCAAGAACAAGACGACGAATAATACTAGTCGAAGTCCACCAAAAAAGAGAGTGTTTTATTAATATATAGAAAGGGACTCCTGATTAGGAACAATATCCAACTTTCCAATTAAACTTCAACATTGTTTGTAGCCCAAAAGGTTATGAGCCCGGTACTATATTGGGTATAGGTAGTGTAGTGATTTAGTGATTTAGTAGTGGTTTAGTAGTGATTTAGTAGTGATTTAGTAGTGATTTAGTAGTGATTTAGTAGTCGTCCATTGAGTAGTCTAGTTAGTGACTCAGTGGCTAGTCACTCAGTGTGTTAGTATTGTTAGTGATTAGTAGATTGAGTGGTAGAGTACTAGCTCTAGTTAGTAGTCGTATAGCCAAGTGTTAGTAGAGTTAGTGGCCAGTATAGTCAATCTATCGGGCCGCAAAGTAGTATACTAGTGTTAGTGTATTGACTGTGTTAGTATACTTAGTATAGACGTATAGTAGTGTAGTTCATTGAGTAGTAGTGTTAGTAGTAGTAGTGTTAGTAGTAGTAGTGTTAGTAGTAGTAGTGTTAGTAGTAGTAGTGTTAGTAGTAGTAGTGTTAGTAGTAGTAGTAGTGTTAGTAGTAAGTCAACAGTAACAGTAGCAGTAGTGTTATAGTAAGTGTATTGGGTAGTGTCAGTGGTTGGTATAGTTAGTATAATAGTATAAGCGGTTCACTCACTGGCTCACAGGTATACTATGTTAGTATAGTTGTTAGATTCTCGTTAGATTCTCGTTAGATTCTTATAAGCCATAAATTAGCTAACTATACTCGTTGATGATTCGTCAGTAAGAGGAATCGGCCATCATTAAATATCCTGCAAGAGAGTAGTCGAAGGGGTGTAGCAACGGTGGACCAAAAGGAAGGCGTAGTGTCATCGGTTCGTGATTAACTGGGCACGTAAGCTTAATCTCTAATTGGGTATTATTGCACCCATCTTGGATCTAGCAATAGTATGTAAGTGTTAGTATGTTAGTATAGTATCTTTGTTAGATTCTTGTTGTAAGGTTAAGTTCCGAAAAGGGAGAAATCTGAAGTAGTTAGTGATCATTGATCTACTCACCTAAGGCCATTCTGGTACTCCGTACAATAAAGACTGAGTAGGAGGATCAGTAGTAACAATGGTTATTGTATCAGCAGAGAGGTTTCATAGTATCTCCATAGGTACATGGCCACCTACGGTGGATCTGACAATGTTAGTATAGGTGTAGTATAGGTGTAGTATGTTAGTATAGTAGCAGTATAGTATGTTAGTAGCAGTATAGTATGTTAGTAGCAGTATAGTATGTTAGTAGCAGTATAGTATGTTAGTAGCAGTATAGTATGTTAGTAGCAGTATAGTATGTTAGTAGCAGTATAGTATGTTAGTAGCAGTATAGTATGTTAGTAGCAGTATAGTATGTTAGTAGCAGTATAGTATGTTAGTAGCAGTATAGTATGTTAGTAGCAGTATAGTATGTTAGTAGCAGTATAGTATGTTAGTAGCAGTATAGTATGTTAGTAGCAGTATAGTATGTTAGTAGCAGTATAGTATGTTAGTAGCAGTATAGTATGTTAGTAGCAGTATAGTATGTTAGTAGCAGTATAGTATGTTAGTAGCAGTATAGTATGTTAGTAGCAGTATAGTATGTTAGTAGCAGTATAGTATGTTAGTAGCAGTATAGTATGTTAGTAGCAGTATAGTATGTTAGTAGCAGTATAGTATGTTAGTAGCAGTATAGTATGTTAGTAGCAGTATAGTATGTTAGTAGCAGTATAGTATGTTAGTAGCAGTATAGTATGTTAGTAGCAGTATAGTATGTTAGTAGCAGTATAGTATGTTAGTAGCAGTATAGTATGTTAGTAGCAGTATAGTATGTTAGTATAGGTGTAGTATAGCATGTTAGTATAGTATCAGTATAGGTGTAGTGTATTGAGTGGTTAAAAGGCACAGGTGTAAAGCCTCAACATCCGCAGCTAATACACTGTCACACTCAACCCTCAACCCTCAACACTCAACACACTCAATTCTATGGTGACACTATTTACAGCCAATACACCATAAAGTAATAATTTCAGAATATCTATAAAAAGGAATGGGGAACAAAAATAGGAATGGAGAATGGAGGGACGGAGCAAGCATGCAAGTAAGAAAGAAAGAAAGAAAGAAAGAATAAGGGAGGAGAAAATAGGGAGGAAGAAAAAGGGAGTGGGTACATCAATACAATACACATGAACAGACGGAATCAAGTCACGGCAAAAACGCAAATGCCTCGTGGCCCAACAATAGTGGGCGCGCTTATTCGCACATAATGCGCGCACAACCGCAATGCATTGTGTCAGAATTGAGTGGGCTAAAAATGATGCTAGTTCCAGCCGCGCATAAGTATTGAGGTCAATGTCAACAAGCTGAATAAAGGAAAAGGGGATGAAAAAAAGGGGATGAAAAAAAAGTAGGATTTGGGGAAACCTAGGAAATAGGGAAACCTAAGAAATGGAAACTTAAGAAATGGAAACTTAAGAAATGAAAACTTTAGAAATGGAAACTTAAGAAATTTAGGAAATGTGAATAGAGTGAATGGAGTTAGTGTAGAAAAATTTAAATGGACTCAATGTAAAAAAATGTAAAAGGAGTCAGTGTAAAAAAAAAGTGAAGTTACGAAAAAAAGTGAATGGAGCGAATGACGTAAATGTAAAAATATGTAAATGAGGTGAATGGAGAAAAAATGTGAATGAGTGAATGAGTCAATGAGTGAATGAGTCAATGAATGAATGGATGTCAATAGAGTAGTGTGTCGGTCACGCAATATATCTCTACTTTATTAAGGTGTCCCTATTTTGCCTGGTTACTTCTGCCGGTGGGGCTCAATCCCCAGTTTTCAGTGCCCAGTGTTTCGTCATTCCTCGCTCATCATTACCTCTTTTCACTCCTTACTCTTCATACCGTCTCTTCATTACCTCATTACCTCATTACCTCATTGCCTGATTACCTGATTGCCTGATTACCTCTGTCCACTGCCTCACTGCCTCTTCTCATTACCCTTTTTCCCATACACGTTTTCTTTACCAAAAATAGCACTCACAATAAAGCTTAAAATAGTCTCTAGTAACAGTAGTTAGATAGTACTAATATATGATTGTATTATAGTTTAGTATTTAGTCTAGTAGCCTAGTAGCTTAGTGTCTAGTAGCCTAGTAGCTTAGTGTCTAGTGTCTAGTAGCCTAATGTCTAGTATAATATAATTTAGTACCTAATATTTAGCCTACTAACTACTAGCATGGTCCTATATCTAGTATTATGGTACGATCCATAAACCATGTATTGGTCCCGGTAGTACTGGCCTACTCTATTTCCATTAACATTCGGGTACTACTACTACCACAACCACGTCACCCTTGAAGCCTTAATTTTTTTGGGAAATTTTTGCATTGGAATCTTTTGACTTGGGTTAGTTGCATTGGTCGGATCCGCTGGTCTTAAATGTTGGGTGGTGGACATTGAGGGGGTGGGGGGGGGCGGCGGGTCCAGATTCCGCAGTTACCTTGGTGGTTTTCGGAATTTGGCTATCAGGAGCATCGTTTGCAGCGATGGAGAATAGCCGTGCTTGCAGTGCGTGGCTCCTGCACAGGGACTGCACAGGGCCCGGCGCAGCTTGCGCCTGTCTTTATGACACAAGGTTTTCATCACGGATCGGTGCAGCTCAGAGTTTAGATCGAGCTTATATTGCCATAGACTGCTCCTGCAGCCGCACGCCACGTACTGCCGCTTTCCGCCCTATAGTGCAGCTTTAGCCGTGCATGAGCCCACCATATCAAACTGGAAGAATGTGTGCTCTGCCATTGATCTGTGCTTCCGCCTGTACTTAGCTTTGATCTGTGCTTCTGCCTCCCTTGGCTCTGGCTCTGTCTCGTAGCCCTACCTGACTGCTACTGCATCTCGTACTGACGAATCTCGCATGGTAACTCTTGCCGATCCGGCTATTGACCGCACATGTCATTATTTGTCTCCCTCGCCCTCCCTCCAAGGCCCTTTCCACATGGAATGCCCTTCCGGCCCAATTTTCCTTTTGCTTTCTGTCTCTCCCATCCCCATCCCTCTGCCTTTGCCCGAGCATGCTTCTCGTTGGCTGCATCGCGCAATTTTGCCTCTAACAACGCCAGCTTAGCCTCTAGCCGAGAGGTCTAAACCCACTGTTAAAGAAGCTTCTGGAAGCCTAACTGGCTAGGCCTGCCAGTTAGTTAGTTTGTTTGTTTTTTTTTCTTATCTGCCTCTGCTTTCCGTCTAATGCATCCAAACGTAAATCGTCGTATCTGCCATGGTCGGCTTGGCATCTAGTGCTGATCACTCGTGACCGTCTGAACGTGGCTGAGTCCTGCAGCCACTTTCTCGCGTGGCCTGACGCGCCTGAAAACTGGGCCCTCCAGTGGGCCCTCAACAAATCTCTTCCTCCATACACGGCACACCATACACGGAACAGGCGAGGCAGCGGGTTTTGGAAACGTACTTTTTTTTGTTTGTCTCTCCTTATGCTTTAGCCTTTTTTGCTCCTGCATAAAACACCACCCCAAAAAAAATTTACCTTTCATAGCCCATTCCTTCATACTCCATAAGCCCATTCCTTACTTCTTTTCCCCATAGCCCATTTCTAACTTCGTTCCTTCCTCCTTCTTTCACTGCCCATTTCTTCACTGCCCATTCTTTTACCTTTGCCATAACCTGGTCGTAACCTTGCCATAACCTTGTCGTAACCTTGCCATAACCTTGCCATAACCTTTGTAGTCACTCATTAACCTTTGTAGTCACCCATAGGCGTGTCTTGTGGCCATTTCACTTTCTGCTCCAAAACATGTCGTTTTTTTTGGTAGCACATGGCTTGCGCCTCATGGCCATGGTCAAATCACACGATGTAATCGCCATTGTTTAAACCATGCGCCACCTTTTGAACACTGGCAGCGATTACCACCTCCCAAACCCCAACACTTATATCGTCCCTTCCCCTCTCCCTTACTCAACACCACCCTAAGGCAACAGAATAGCCATCTGGTGGGCCAGTCAACCCATCAGGGACGCAATGCAATGCGCAATTAAACTGCGACAGTCATTCTAAATTAAGCTGGCCCGCGAAACCTTTGTTCAGTTTCTTTTCTTGCCTGAACGCTCTGCAGCACCGTTCCAACAATAGCCATGCGCTATAATGCCCAGATATCTAGATGCTGTCTTGTGAAAACCTTATTCACGTTTCGTTTGTAGCCTTTTTCGCTCTCTCTATTCTCCTGTGTTTTTCTGCACTCGCCATTGTTTCTTTCCTGTGACCTGTCGGCCTCCCATTGCCTCTATAAAAGCTCCATTTCGTCTCTGACTTCCGACAACAAATTCCTTTCTAAGCCTCTCGTCCTTCTCGTCGTTCTCCTTCCCATTAACCACCCGCAACCTTTCGCCGCGATGTACTGTGCTCCTCCGGATATAATGGGCTCCAACCAAACATACCATGGCTCCATTCTCGGCCTCAAAGATGCCCTTCTTATCCTCGAAGGCATTCGCCAGGATGTTCTCCCCCAAGTCAAGCGCCGCCTTAACGATGCAGAGCGCAAGTTGATTTGCCCCGGTTCCATCTATGCGTGGAACGAGACCAAGTTGGGCATGAAACGATGGACTGATGGAAAAAACTGGCTGGCGTCCAAGGTCAAAGGCCCCTTTCTCATCTACCATGAACATGACACCGACAGGAACATCAAGCCCAATGGCCTCGTCAAGCAGAGTTTCTCGCTCACCACCAAACAAAGCGAAAAACTCCATCTCATTGCATATTATAACCCCCAGGACAGAATGTCCGGCATTCTCCGTGGCGAAGTGCCTTCGCAGGACCCCATTCTCCTCAAATTCAACTTGGATCCGTCAGTGTACCGCAGCGATTTCCTCAGCAACGGCACCAGAGAAATCACCGTCTTGCCTCTGCAAAACCCCATGGGCCTCAATGCCGACTCATGTTTTCTTCCGCAAAACAACCACATGGGCATGACTGGAATGGGCCACATGAGGCACACAGAAATCGCTGACCCTCGCATACAACCCTTCATGATGAGCCCGCCGCAGATGCAGATGAGCCACATCCACCCCTCGCAGAGCCGAGCTCAGCAGCCCAATTGGCCTGTAACTACCCGTCAGATGTCCAACATTGACACCCAGTTCCGCATGGCGTCGCCACTGTACTCGCAGTTCAACGGAGCTAACACCAGACCTCATTACTACCCCAAAGAAATGAAACCGGACCAGGCTGCCCACGAAAAAGACCCTCATAAGCACCACGACAAGTATGCGTACGTGAGAGACTTGCCTTATACTCCAACATGTGTGAGTAGAACGGGAGGGGAGTCCGTGCCATCGATCTTCAATGCGCCTGACCCACGCAACGGCATTCGGACACTCCCTTCGTTGTCGGAGTCCATTGGCAAGTTGAACGAGCCAAACAACGTACCCAAAAACCTTCTTGGATGCTCCAAAACCCCAGAAAAGGAGGGCTTCAAGCTTCGTCTGCTTGACAAAACGTTTTCCGTCTAGTGACGGAATCGGCCGCGGTCCATTGATTGACTTCATATTTCGTTAATAACACCGTTTCATTCATTCTTTTTCCTAAGTCTTCAAGCTCTTCATTTTTTTTTCCCATGCATACTTGGCTGATTTGGCTATACCGGCTGTAAAAATGCCCTTGAGCGATTGAATCAACGCAGGATATGCAATGATGCCCAGAATGGTATTCCGTAGCGTCCACCGTAAGTACTTATCAGTAGATATGGCCTGTAAAAAAGGACTATCATCTTCCATGAAGCCCTGCTGATGGAGAACCTGGTCCACGTTCTTGTCTTGCATATGCTGCTTGGAGTACTTAGTCCTGTAAGAAGCAAGCAAGCGTCGCTTGAAGTTTCCTGGAAGGTTATTCAAAAGGACAGAGGTGGAATTCGGGGTTAAGCAGATGTTATACCCACGGCCACACTTTTTGAGAAGCCCATTCTCCTGTGCAAGCGCAATGGCTTGTCCATATAACAGCTCAAACATGGAGTGTTGGCGAGAGACAATATTCTTGACCTTATTGGGGTTTTCTCCGCCTACCAACATGCGGGGATCACCCATATAGGAAATGGCGGCGATCTTCTCGAAGATCTGGCCGAGGCTCACGTGCAGTGTCTTCTTGGCCAAGAGGAGCGTCGCTAGCGAGAACACACTGTGCAAGTTGTACTCGTTCGCAGCACGTAGTTGATCGTCCTGCTCATAAAGATACTTGATTGGCTTGTGGAGTCTTCCAGCAATGTATAAGGAAGTCCACTGCCTCAAGTCCTGGAGCACCACGTGACGAGCCACCACGCCATATTTCACCACCGTCGTATTTCCATTGGTATCTTCCATCTTCACGTATGGATTAAAGTAGACTCCGGCCCCCATGTTCTGCACACTGCCCAAGATCGGCAGCCCAAGCTTGAGTAATGCCGAGTAGTGATTTGGGTGTGCAATTGAGTTTGTATGGTGGAAAGCCATGGGATCTTCCACAATATGGATCAAGTCCACCTGGGGCTGAGCCACACCCACATAACCTGCTTGCTGGATCACGCCCAGCCCATAGCCAATGGAATAAGAGATCTGGGACGTATGGAACTGGTCTTGGAGAAGTTGGAGCCGATGCTCATTCAGTATGCCTGAATCTTGCAGAGAAGGGGGAAAAATGGGGTTTTGAACATAGAGATTTTGAGGGTCCTGTCCATGCACTGAGTGGTTTCTAACGAACAATTTTTGGAGCCGAACAAGCCGTTTCGTTCTGTGCAATGCCATTGCTTATCTTCGGATGGTCTCGGAAGGCCTTAAGCCTGTGCGAAACCAGTACCTCCGAGATCAGTCTCAATCTTGAATCAACCATCACTGACTCTCGCTCACTCTCCATCAAGCAAAATTATCAGGGCATCTGGTAAATTTAAAGATCGACTTTTGACATGGCTTCGAATAAGACCTTTTAGTAAAGGGTCTATTACCTGCATATATCGATATTCTCCACTATCAACTTGTTTGGCTGGAATGTGCAGATTTGCACCCGGTGATGCGGGATGACTCAACGAGCGCCAGCACACGTGACCGAAAAAACCACGTGACCAGCATAAAGAAGAATTCCAGCACCCCCATTTTCTTCCTTCTCAACATGTCTTCCAAAGCATACAGATCAACACGTAGCAGCGAAACCCAGGCGGTTTCGTTCGAGGATGCCATCATGACCGGTTTGGCCAAGGATGGCGGCTTGTTTGTACCCTCGGTAATTCCTCGCTTGCCTTCAGACTTCTTGACCAAGTGGAAGGACTTGAGCTTCCAGGAACTCGCTTTCCACATCATGAGGGAGTATATTGCACAAGAGGAGATTCCCGATGCTGATCTTCAGGACTTGATTGCAAGATCATACTCCACGTTCCGGGCCCCTGAAGTCACGCCCATCCGGGCTCTTGACGAGAAGGCCGGCTTGTATTTGCTTGAGTTGTTCCATGGCCCAACTTATGCCTTTAAGGATGTGGCCTTGCAGTTTGTTGGAAACTTGTTTGAGTACTTCTTGACCAGAAGAAACGCAGGCATCGATGACGAGTCCAAGAGACAGAAAATCACCGTGGTGGGTGCCACATCTGGAGACACTGGATCTGCGGCCATCTATGGCTTGAGAGGCAAGAAGGACGTGTCGGTGTTCATCTTGTACCCCACAGGCCGGATTTCTCCAATCCAGGAGGAGCAGATGACCACCGTGGAAGACCCTAATGTGCACACTTTATCGGTGAAGGGCACTTTCGACGATTGCCAGGATATCGTCAAGCAGATCTTCGGAGACAAAGAGTTCAACGAGAAGTACCACGTGGGAGCCGTCAACTCCATCAACTGGGCCCGGATCTTAGCCCAAACCACCTACTATTTCCACTCGTACTTCCTGTTGGTCAAGGCCGTGGGTCTGTCGATCAAGCCAAGATTCGTGGTTCCTTCCGGAAACTTTGGTGATATCTTAGCGGGCTATTATGCCAAGCAGATGGGCTTGCCTGTGGACAAGTTGATCATCGCCACCAACGAAAATGACATCTTGGACCGTTTTTTGAAGTCCGGCAGATACGAGAAGGACGGTGAGGTCAAGGCCACCGCTTCTCCTGCCATGGATATCCTCATCTCCTCCAACTTCGAGAGATTGTTGTGGTACTTGATCAGAGATAACGTAACCCATGATGACCTCAAGGCTGGCTCCACCTTGGACAGCTGGATGCAGCAGTTGAAGGCCACCGGCTCGGTTTCAGCTCCAGAAGAGGTTGTTGCTGCTGCTAGAAAGGACTTTGACTCCGAGAGAGTCACCGACTCCGAAACTGCTGCCACAATCAAGCAGATCTTCACTGCTAACTCCGACAAGTATGTGTTGGATCCACACACTGCGGTTGGAATCGCCACTACGCATAGATTCATCCAAAGAGACTCACAAGCTGGCGAGAAGGATGTCAAATACATCTCCTTGTCTACTGCACACCCAGCCAAGTTCTCCGAGGTCGTCAATAAAGCCTTGGGTGGTATTGAAGGCTACTCTTTCGACAGAGACGTTCTTCCCGATGAGTTGAGGGTGTTGGCATCCAAGGAGAAGAGGATCTTGTTGATTGAGGAGGCTTCGTTGGAGAAGGTAAAGGAGACCATCATCGAGGAGTTGGCCAAGGAACCAAAGGCATAAGGAATCACTTTAATTAGAAGCATTTATATTTCTTAAATACAAATCTTCGGGAGCAATTTTCAACTGTTCTTGAGGGTCCGTTTAGTTTCATGTTGTCCTGGGTTCTGCTTTCTTGAGCTCAACATTTCCGTTTTTGATAGACACCTCGTATCCTGCATCCCGAAGGGCGTCACCGTCTACCACTTGTTTTGCCTCGAGCTGGGCAACAAACTCCTGGTTCTTTGCATTCTGATGAAGGAGGAACTTGAGACATAAGATCGACCGCTCCTTGATGTAGGGGTTGTCGTCGTCGATCATGCAATTGGACAAAACCAATTCAAGTCCATGGAGCTCCCGCACCTTGTCCTGAGCCTGAGGACTGTCGTGGCAAACGAATGCCAAAATCTCCATCACGAGAGTCTTGACCATGGGGAACTTCTTGCTGCCTTTCTTCCCCGTTTTTGTCTCTCCTTTCTTGGTATTGATCTCTGTATTCTCGTGAACCACACGCAAGAAAGGAATAATCGATTCTAGTGCATTGTAATGGTCAAGGAATCCCTTCACCATGTGAAACTTGCAGAGATCAGAAACAATATCAAGCACTTTGATGAGCTTGGAGTTTATCACCTCCAATTCTTCCAAATCAGGCAGTTCTGCCTTGAGGAGGTCACCTGCTTTCGGAGAAAGTTCCTTAAATAGCCCAAACGCCCAGTTAATCAAAACAGTTACGTCTCTATTATCCCAGTCATCCTTGCTGGTAATTATGAGCTGACATACCTCCAATAATGGAACTGAGTTGTGTACCTGTACAAACGTCACAAACGACTCATTGGTCACGAGATGTTCGATGATCTCTTGGAGTTCTTGAGAGCCCTCCAACTCGTCATAATCACACAGACTAAAAATATATTCGAGCAACGGCGCTAAACTTTGGTCTCCAAGCAATTGGGAAACATTTGGTTCCGTGAGCACCCTGCTGAGGAGAATATTGAGTGGGCGCTTGAGGTGAAGATCTTGAGAGTTTGATATCACTTCTAGGAGGGTACCTTTGAACGTGTCTCCTACCATATGGATGCTGCAAGAAAAATCCAGACCCGACTTTAGCACCACATTGGCCAAAAGCTGCAAATATGATGCCAAGCACCGGTCAAAGAAGTCGCTTTGGACATCTATCTTTGCAGCAAAGTGCTGTATGCTCAACAAAAGTAGCGGCACATCCACGTACCGAGGGCACATAGGCACAAGATTGCGCAAAAGCAACACTGCCGCCCGGAGGATTCTAACATATAAAACCGTTTCCTTATCTGACGCCAAATCAAGCAGAAGCGCCACAGCCAAGATGTCTTCGCAGACCTCAAAGACCTCATTATCATTTGCTAACATGCTTCTCATTTGCTCGTTGCTAGCAGTGGCATTGACCATGATCCCCATATTTTCGAGGTTTTCCAAGTACTGAGCTTCGGAGCCTCCATTTTGGATCAACGATTTTGTGGTTTCTAGTGTGGCAAGGGAAAAAGCCGTGTTCATTTATAGTTTTCTGTAAAGAGCCGCCTGCGGGCCTCTAGACACTCCCTGCAGGAATTGGCAGCACAGGGGGAAACCCCCCTAAATTCTGAAACATCCTGAGCTGTACAATCCCCTCTTTGGTAAACCAGCCTTGCATAAACTATGCAATGCATGCGTTACGACTTTGTACCACATCAACCCCTCTTTTGCCACCATTCGGGATATATAAAGCAGCATATCCCCACGCAAACTCCTAGGAGGATATTATGTGACCATAATGTAACGTTAATATTTTAGAGTTACATAAAACCAAGTAATGGGCCCTCCTTAATCGCCACTTGTCTGATCTCCTCTGGTGGGTTTAATAGAATAGCAAACTAGCTGGGTCTATATGGTTATACCTGCATGTAACACTGAAATTAACATGCAGCGGCCAATCCAACTCAGACTAGGTAAACATCATGAAACGAAAGAATGCCACCGCTGCGTGCAAGGAGTGCCGTATGCGTAAAATCAAGTGCCATGATACAGGAAACGGCTCGTGTGCTAATTGTGTCAAGCTCCGGCTTGAATGCGTGTCTCTTGCTGATGGAAGGAGCGACCGTTACCGCAGCCAAAAGATCGAACGCTTGGAGCAGACGGTGGCTGGGTACCAGAGACTTCTCGACCAGGTTTCCAAAAGCCATCAGCTTACCATGGACCTACTCAAAAGTAAGGGCCGCCCTCGCCATCCCACCTACCTGGAAGCGTCTGATCCCACTACTCCACTGAATGAGCCCGTTGTTTTGCGGGCCGAAAGAACCTATTTCAGCCAGAAGGGCTTCCCCACAGAGCGCAACACTTATCTTCCTGTGTTTGGCCCCACGAGCGTTTTGGATGCGGAGGAACTTGCCCCTCGTGAACATGCTGCTGAGATCCGCCAGCTCCGCGAGAGGCCTGACGTTATCGAGTGTATACGCTTGTTTTTCCGCTGGCAGTACCCTGATATGCACTCATTTGTGTTTCGAGAGGCATTTCTCCTTGACTTTTTTGATCCCAACTCCCCGGGTGTATACAGCTCCACTGAGCTTGTGTATGCTATTTGCTGTGTGGGTGCGTCGATGGCAGAGGACGAGAGTCTCAGGAAACTCGCCGGGCTGTTTTACCGAATTTCTCGTGATATGCTTATGGCCTCGCTTGACTCTCCATCCATTGGCCTGCTCCAGGCATTCATGTTGTTGGGGCTCTATGATATCTACAATGCCAATATCAATACGGGCTGGATGCTCACCGGTGACGCGATCCGCATGGGCTACGGTATTGGGTTCCACCTACGGCCCGAGAACTGGCTACTTCGTAGAGAGCTCCAGAATCATACCGAAGAGATCTCAAACAGTGTAAGGAGCAGAATTTTCTGGGGTACCTTCACCGCCGACCGCTTCATCAGCTTGATTTTGGGCCGACCATCGGTGATCAAAGTGGACGAGTCCACCATCCCAATTGCAGCCAACATGCCTGCTCTCGAGTGGATCGAACCCTATACATATCCTGGGGCCCCAGAAGACGACAAGACGCCATACATCGATATCTCCAACCCGCTCTTGAACATCACCAAATTGGCCAAGATTTCGGACGAGATGATGGAGAATGTGTTTACGAAAATCTCAAGTCTTTCTGGAAGCGCCAATAGCGACCCAGGCATAGAGGAGAAGTTGAACTTGGTTAAGACCTATAATGAGCAGCTTCTCCAATGGAGGGACGAGCTACCGGTGAACATGAGGTGGAGCCGACAAATGCTCCGCGAACGGGGCCACAACAACAACGAGATGTTCTTGCGTTATTTCTATTACATGGTGTTACTTTGCCTCAATCGACCTTTTGTTGATATTCGGGCCACGCCGGAGACGCAGATGGGGATGTCTGATTCGCTGGCAATTTGCATGGAGACTATCGAAGATTTGCATTGCTGCATTCACTCCTTCATGAAGCTCAATGGTGCCTCCAAGTGCTCTATTTTGATCGTGTACCTGTGCATCATTAGTATATCGGTGTTGTTGATGAGAAGCCATGGCAACTACTTGGGGTCCAATGGCCGGTGGTTCTATGAGTTTATGTTGGTGCTCAAGTACACCACCCACTGGCGCTTGAGCGCGGTTTCCTACAAAAAGCTCAAGCTGAAGTTTGAGCAAAGTTTGGATGTGCCTTTTGAGCATGCGCTTAGAACTTATGCTGCGCTGATGGACACTAAAGAAACAAGTATTTTTTGGACACTCAGGAGCCATGAGAAAAAGCAGTTGTTGGAGCCCGAAGGCCTGGATTCCGCATACTCGAACCCGGACTCAGGCATGAGCACCGACAACTTTAACTCGTTCGGAGGGCCCCCTGTGTTCATGACATCAGAGATAAATGATTGGATCAACTTCTTTCCGGAAATGCTCGAGGAAAAACGTTAAGGGTTTTAAGTGGCGGAAGAGAAGGCGAAGAATATCATCGGTGTGGGGGAGTGGAATTCCTGCATACGACACGCGTCGCCTGTCTGAGACCTGACTCATGGGATGTCCGCCGATAAGCTTGCTTGAGCAAACATGACACCCAAAGAGTTCCGGATCCTGTGTCGGAATGGAACCCACTCAAAAGTCACCTCGGGAATCTGTGATGGTTACACTCAGGCAAACTTGGTCGTTCTCCCCCAAAAGTTGGCGGCAGATTTCAAGGAATTTTGCAGGCTAAATGCAAAGCCTTGTCCCTTGCTTGGATATACGAAACCAGGCAACCCGCATGAGCTCAATGACCCTAGTTTGGTGGAAGACGGCGACTTTGATTTGCGCCGGGACTTTGCTCGCTATGCAGTCTACGAAAATGGTATCTTGGTTCAGACACCAACAGACATCGTGAGCCGGTGGCAGTCAGATCATGTTGGCTTTCTCATTGGGTGCTCATTTTCGTTTGAATCTGCTTTGGCAGCAGCAGGACTCCCTGCCAGAAATGAGCTTGAAGGGAAAGTGGTCTCGATGTACCGAACCACTCGGATCTTGGAAGACAGCGGACGCTTTGTCGACGTGCCTTGCGTGGTGAGTATGCGGCCGTATAAGGAGGCAGATGCAAAAAAGATCTATGAAATTACGGGAAAGTTTACGAAACTGCACGGGTCTCCGATGGCACATGGATACGCTTCAGCGCAAGAGTTGGGAATCGAGGTTGAAAGTCCAGATTATGGCGATGTAACGTTTATTGCCGACGATGAGATTCCTTACTTCTGGGCCTGTGGAGTGACTGCTCAGGTGGCCGCGTTATCGTTGGCCGAAGAAATCAACGGCCCCATTCTTGCACATGCACCTGGCCACATGTTAGTGACAGACTGGAAGGAGAATAACTGATCGCGAGTAATTTCTACCATCACAAAGTGATTAGAGAAAATATCAGTGATCGAGCAGATGCATTTGATTTGAAAGTGGGTCTGATAGCGGAGGTACGGATGTGATGGGTATGCGGGCTCGCAACGCACGCACATTGTTTTCCGCGAGGTACGATCGCGCGCCTCTATTTCCGGGGCTTATCAATATAAGAGGTCGCACCATCTCCACAACTCCACAGTTTATTGTTACTATTCGTCATGGGATACAGAATTGCAATTGATGTATGTGGTCCTCAATTATGCCTTCTTGAAATTCAATGTTATGCATTGTTTATTATGGTCTTTGTGATTGCTCATACTAACTTCAGAGAGGTGGAACTTTCACTGACTGTGTGGGAAACCCCGGTACTGGCGACCAGAAAGATGACGTGATCATCAAGCTTCTTTCGGTGGACCCCGAAAACTACCCAGACGCCCCCTTGGAAGGAATTCGTCGATTACTAGAAAAACTCTCCGGCACGAAAATTCCCCGTGGCCTGCCGTTGGACACCCACAAGATCGAGTACCTTCGTATGGGCACGACGGTGGCCACCAATGCACTCTTGGAGCGCAAGGGAGAGAAGTGCGCTTTGGTGACGACGCAAGGGTTCAGGGATGTGTTGGAGATCGGTAACCAGTCCAGGCCGCACATCTTTGACTTATCGATTCTGAAGCCCGAGGTGCTTTATGATTCCGTGGTGGAGATCGACGAGAGGGTAACTTTGGAGGACTTTGTGGAAGACCCCGAATCGAAGGTCACTTCTGCAAACGGAAACGATTTGGTGACCGGATTATCGTCGGAAACCGTCCGTGTTCTCCGTAAGCCAGATGATGCTTCAGTACGTGCCTCTCTCCAGGTGTTGTACGACTCGGGAGTCCGCTCCATTGGGATCTGCTTAATGCATGCATATACCTTCCCTGATCACGAGCAGATGGTGGCTCAGATAGCCCGGGAAATTGGCTTTACGAACGTGTCGATGTCGAGCGAGTTAAGCCCCATGATCAAATTCGTGGCACGGGCAAACCTGTCGATTGTGGATGCGTACTTGACGCCGGAAATCAAGAAATACTTATCCAGTTTCGAATTGGGCTTGAGACACGGCTACTATAGCCAGGAAAACAAAGCCGGTGTGCGGTGTCATTTTATGCAATCCGATGGTGGCTTGGTGGATGCACTCTCTTTCTCTGGATTACGAGCCATTCTCTCGGGGCCTGCAGGAGGAGTGGTGGGTTATTCTGCCACATGCTACAACCCCAAGAACGAAATCCCGCTCATTGGTTTTGACATGGGAGGCACCTCCACGGATGTTTCTCGGTATGGGGAAGGAAAGTTCTTTCATGTATTCGAGACGGTGACTGCAGGTGTCACGGTGCAAAGTCCTCAGCTTGATATAAACACTGTGGCTGCAGGAGGTGGCTCGATCTTAACATACAAGAACGGATTGTTTCACGTTGGACCGGAGTCTGCATCTTCAGAACCGGGTCCTGCGTGCTACAGGAAAGGCGGTCCCTTGACGGTTACCGATGCTAATTTGTTCTTAGGCCGGCTTTTGCCCGAATACTTCCCCAAGATTTTTGGCCCCAACGAGGACCAAAGCTTGGACCTTGAAGTGTCTACCAAGAAATTCGAGGCCTTAACCAAAGAAATCAACGACGCCAACCCAGGAAGACCACCAATGACTGCACACGAGGTTGCGTTTGGGTTCATTAAAGTGGCCAATGAGACAATGGCTCGGCCAATCAGACAGTTGGTGGAAGCCAAGGGTCACGTGACCGCAGCACATCGGCTCGTTTCGTTTGGAGGTGCTGGTGGCCAGCATGCAGTCGCCATCGCTGAATCGCTTGGGGTTTCTACTGTGTTGATCCACCGGTATTCGTCTGTGTTGTCAGCATACGGAATGGCCTTGGCCGATGTGGTTGAGGATGTGCAGGAACCATCTTCAGTTAACTTGACTAAGGAAAACGAACTGTACCTCAGGGCAAGGTTTGATACTCTTCGGGTCAGGGCTGCAAACACCCTCAAAGCCCAGAGTTTCACAGATTCAACCATTGTTTATGAAGAGTACCTTAACTTAAGGTTTGTGGGCACGGAGTCTGCTATTATGGTTCCTAAAGGGGAAGGCTGGGACTTTGAAAGCACCTTTTTGACCATGCACAAGCGGGAGTTTGGGTTCGTCTTTGAGAAGGAGATTGTGGTTGACGATATCCGGGTCCGGGCGATTGGAAAATCCGATAGGGACCAAGATGCATACATTGATGATCAGATCCAGGATTTGAAGGAAAAGAGTGCAATTTCAGCTGTTCCAGAAGAAAAGGTGGCTTTTATAAAGAAGGTACGTTTTGGAGCCAGCGATCTTTCCACGCCAGTCTTTTTGCTTGAGAATTTGGACATCGGAAGCGAAGTCCATGGCCCTGCCATTATTGCAGATGGGACGCAAACTAATATCGTTCCACCCAACTCCATTGCTTTGATCTTAAAGAGCCACGTGGTAATCAGCATTGAAAAGCCCCAAAAGAAGACAGATTTGGCGGAGGACAAGGAACCGGAGTCTGCACCTCCAGACCCTGTTCTTCTCTCGATCTTTGGTCATAGGTTCATGGACATTGCCGAGCAAATGGGCTCTGCCTTACAAAAAACCTCGGTTTCCGTCAACGTTAAAGAAAGACTCGATTTCTCGTGTGCATTGTTCGATGCTGAAGGAAACTTGGTGGCTAATGCTCCTCACGTTCCTGTGCATCTTGGATCCATGTCCACGTGTGTGAAGTTCCAAGCTGATTTGTGGAAAGATAAGTTACTGCCTGGCGATGTGATTGTCACCAACCACCCCATGGCCGGAGGAACGCATTTGCCTGATATCACGGTGATCTCTCCAGCTTTTGAAAACAATAAGATCATTTTCTATGTTGCATCTAGAGCCCACCACTCAGATATTGGAGGCTTGTTGCCCGGATCGATGCCTCCCAACTCCAAATTCTTGGAGCAAGAAGGAGCCACGATCTACTCGGAGATGCTCGTCAAAAACGGCGAGTTCCAGGAGGCTCGCATGGTGGACTTGCTTTTGAACGAGCCTGCTAAGGTTCCTGGATGTTCAGGAACAAGAAGGTTGAGTGACAACATCAGCGACATGAAGGCGCAGATTGCTGCCAATCAGAAAGGTATTGGTTTGATTGACAAACTTGTTGCGGAGTTTGGCTTGCCCACTATCATCCGGTACATGGGAGCCATCCAGGATAATGCAGCAGCCACAGTGTCCAAGATGTTGAAGAATGTGATCAACAAACTGGCCCATGCGCTTGAGTGTGTGGACTATATGGACGATGGGTCGCAGATCTGCCTTAAGATCTATGAGGATAAGGACGATGGTCGTGTGGTGTTTGACTTTACTGGTACCGGTATCCAGGCCTATGCCAATAGCAATGCACCTGTGGCAATCACATACTCCGCCATCATCTACTGTTTGCGGTGTTTGGTGGATGAGCAGATTCCTCTCAACCAAGGCTGTTTGAAGCCGGTGAAGGTGGTGATTCCCGAAAGCTCGCTTCTCAACCCAAGCGATGGCTGTGCTGTTGTGGCTGGAAACGTGTGTACATCTCAAATCATCACGGGATGTATCTTTAGTGCATTCCAGGCATCGGCCAACTCGCAGTCTTGCTGCAACAACTTCACGTTTGGAATGGGTGGAAACGATGACAACGGGCGCTACGTGCAGGGCTTTGGATATTACGAAACCATTGCAGGAGGCCATGGAGCCGGGCCCACATGGAACGGAGTCAGTGGAGTGCATACGCACATGACCAACACTCGGATCACGGACGCAGAGGTGTTTGAAAAACGGTACCCTGTTCTCATCCGGGAGTTCAGCATCCGGCAAGGCCTGGGAGGCACGGGGGCTCATTCTGGAGGGTGTGGAGTGGTTCGGGATATCGAGTTCCGAGTGCCGGTGACAGCTTCCATTTTATCAGAGAGAAGAGTGATTGCTCCCCACGGACTCCAGGGAGGAGGAGACGGACAACGAGGCCAGAACATCTGGGCCCGCAAGTTGCAGGCCAAAGACGGCAGTTTCTACTATAAAGAGGTGAATGTGGGAGGCAAGGCTACGGTCAGTGCAGCCGTGGGCGACCGGTTCATCATACGCACGCCCGGCGGAGGTGGATACGGAGCCAAGGGCGCTGCCCCTAACCTTGCCAAGAAGGTTCATGGTCTGGACTTGTTTGCAGGAACAGGATCCGTTGCAGTCCGAAACGACGCACAACTTCTGAACTAACAGTCACAGTAGTACTGGTACAGTACTGTGACTACAGTTGCAATCAAAACAACCAATGGTCCTCTTATGCAGATAATGTTACTGTTAATCAGAAATTATTGTTATACAGACAATACTGTTTTACAGACAATACTGTTTTACAGACAGTACAACAGCAGACAATATTGTTATACAGAACGCTACTGCTATACAGAATGCTACTGTTATACAGTCAATGTTACTGTCAGTACGGTTGATATGATTGCATTGATGCAGCAGTTTGCAGTGGTTAAGAACACCCATATCACATATAGTCGGTTCTAATTACGACTCACAATGGCTTGTGAAAGACTGCTTTCGGAAATGCCACGGAATATGGAGTGGTAGTCGTTTTTGAATTCCGCTGACAATCTTATTAACCTGAACGGAAGTCTAATTTGGCTGATTAAAGTTTATTTTAAGTGCCACTGGGGCCTTAGACAAACACCCAAAGGCCAGAATTCCGTTTAACAACCGAAGAATTGCATGTGTTGTTTATATGCATGATCTACTATTGTTCAGTCTTTGGCCTTTGTTTGGCTTTCATTTCCATGAATTAGACTTACGAAGATTGTGGATTGACTGCATATGATATGGCAGTCTCTAGACAGGATTATCTCCAGACAGGACATCTCCAGACAGGACATCTCCAGACAGGATTACAATTATATTCAATCAATACCAACTAGAGACTTGGTGTGGCTGATTCCACATCTCCATATCAGCTACAGAGTGCATCAGTCATTATTGTTGAGCTTTATCCTTTACACTCATGTATACAGGAATGCGAGTGCGTCTATTGTCTAACAACTTCTTCAAGTAAGGCAGAGAAGTTGTTGTACTCATATGTTATATTCCTATGATAACTAAACTAGGGTTCACGTGATTGACCTCTTTATCAATACCGCTCACTAGAGCGGGCTACGCCCTCCTTATGTATCCAATATCTTGGTTGCTATGTCAACCAAGTTGCGGGGTTCCTCCACTCCTGTCGTAGGCCGTCGTAGGCCGTCGTAGACCCCTTTTCCGATCAGTGTTAGAAATGTGCTCATCTGCACATGCAGCAAGTGTTATTCAACCCATGCATGCCCCACTGTATGACCATGAACTTGTCACACTTACTCACGTGCCGTGGTCACGTGATCCAACCAAGTACAGAAGTCGTGCAAATTCAACAATATCCATAATGGAAAGGGCACTACCATACAGGGTTACATGCCCAGCTTCAAGTCCAAAGTCATTACGCACAAGTCAAGAAAAGTGAATACTCAACTACATTTCCAGTGATCCACTAGTCGTTTCCAGTGATCCACTAGTCAATTCTTTACGGATACTTTTTTATCCTGCAATTTCTAAAAAGGTAATTTTCTATTTCGGGGCTCTTTTCATAATTTGGAGAAGTTTTATGGGATTTTTGAGTGGAAAATAGTCATTTTTGGGGTGCTTTTGGGGGTTTTGAGTGGAAAATAGTCATTTTTGGGGTGTTTTTGGGGGTTTTGAGTGGAAAATAATCACTTTTGGGGTGTTTTTTTGGACTTTTGACAAGAAAAAAGTCACTTTTTGTGGTAAAAATAGTCACTCCGGTGGTATAATTGATTATAAATGGGTTGATTAAAATAGATTTATCTTGGGGGTGTACAGAAAAATGGTGGTGATTGTTCTGGCACATCAAGCCATCATAGGACTTCGCATACTGATGGCTAAGAGACGGCCTTATACAATGGCCATGTGAGATAGACTACTCTCTACTAGTACTGTTCATGATATCTTGATAGTAGAAGCACTACCTTTGGTGGATCCAACACTACGACTATTTTACTATAACCATAAAAAACATAGAGAAGCTGAGAATCTGAGAATCTGAGAATCTGAGAACCTGAGAATCTGAGAATCTGAGAATCTGAGAAACTGAGAAGCTGAGAAACTGAGAAGCTGAGAATCTGAGAATCTGAGAATCTGAGAATCTGAGAATCTGAGAATCTGAGAATCTGAAACATACAGAGAAATCACTGATTCTCGGTTGATTCGCTTTGTTCCTGCTGCGATGGTACAGCTAGCTTGAATCTTCTGTTTGATAGACTTATAATGCTAATACCTCTCTTAATCTCATTACTAAATCTCCTTGTTACCCCTTACTATATCGTTTCGACCCATACTTATAATTTGTTAAACTCGAAGTGACTTGGTTGGTAGCTCTGTAAGTAATCTGCCTTTGAACAAATCACTTACAGGAATCTGTTCAGCGTTGCTTTTGCCTGGCCGTTGAGTGCCTTATGGTCAGAGGTTGCGTGCGTATCCATGGCTCACTTTAGGAATGCTTCACGTTACTGTAAGTGCAGAGGAATCAGTATGTACATAATCAGAGTATGTTTCAGAGTATGTTTCAGAGTATGTTTCAGAGTATGTTTCAGAGTATTTATTAGAGTATGTTTCAGAGTATTTTATTAGAGTATGTTTCAGAGTATTTTATTAGAGTATGTTTCAGAGTATGTAGTATGTTTTAGTATGTTTAGTATGTTTAGTATGTTTAGTATGTTTAGTATGTTTAGTATGTTTAGTATGTTTAGTATGTTTAGTATGTTTTCAGAGTAGCTGGCTTGTCTTAATGAGTTCATAGGTTTTGTGCGGCCCTCGGTGACCACCAAGTACTCAGACTTTTCCCTTGTCAATGTCAACAGTTTCCACATAAATTCCTTCACAAAATTTGGAGCATCCTCCAATCCCGATAACTCAAAGGAAAGACTAAGATCAATATCAGCATCTCTGGCTTCAGGGCTCAAATCTTCTCTTTGTCTCAGGTGAATCAAGTATCAACGTCCAGTAGACTTGTGGGAACAGTATGAAGTAAACTATATTTGTTTTTATTATATATATGTATAAAGCTCTTGGCAATGCCAAACATGTTTCAAATTTATCCCTGAAAGAGTTTTTACGCTTTAAATATTTAGCATGCAGATAACTATAGACCAGGTAACTGTTAGATGCGCCATAGGGAGGGCCCTGCCTGTGAAGGAATCATGAAGCCTCCCAGTCCAGTTGTCACAATGGCCATTGCAAACGCCGTGTCACGGCCATCGTTGTATGAAGTGCTATGATGGTCGTTTCGGCTATTCTAGAACAATCCTTACCATTGTTCTGGTGGAGAGTTTTTCGAAGTCACGTTTCTCTAAAAGTATATAAGCCCCTCCGGTTCCTCTCTTTGGCGAACCAGCCACGAGTACAAGTATAGCTTAAAACACGGTATAAGGAACATAACAGTGGTTCTATGGTAACTCCGGCATCGATAATAATAACCCGCGAAGCGGGCGATAATTTTTGCTGATAAAAAATGCTTTGACATAAGTGCATAATAAAGAAGTATTATATGTTAGATTCTGGTTACATCCTGCACTCTTGTTTTGTGTGTTTTAATGTTAGAATTATTATGCGACCTGGGACGTTAAGCCTGTATTCGCATGAGGTTATAAGCTTCTAACGGCTTGTCAAAGGTTATGGATCGTTTCCAGGAACGTTCCCCTATTGGGGGATGTTTCTTCCTGATCGGCTACTGTTAATAGTAGGTACTCGGCCGTATCAGCGTTATGAATACTCTTAGCTTAATTAATGATATCTATATTAGACTATCTATCTAAGGTTTTAAGTAATGGAGTCCTATCGTTCAAAGACTGGGACTTGCTCTCTTTTATACCTCGCGCTGTCGGCCAGTCCGGCTCAAAGCGGGGTAGCAACTTTGGAAAGAGG